>MU856030.1:0-13633 GCA_033296695.1 Staphylotrichum tortipilum
GGGTTCACAACAAGTGCGTGTGGTGCAAGTGTCTCAATCGCCAAAGATGTGCAATGGTGGTAGCAGTGATCGATATGTTTGCTTTACTGAGGAAGCTCCAGGCTTCCTCGACGAGTGACTGACTAGCTAGCTATATACTTGACGATGCCTCTGTTCCCCAGGTACCTTTGTAGCTGGATCGTCTGGATCGTTGAACGATCCAACCGATCCATCCATTCCAGTCCCTGGATCGTGTCCTTTTGGCAACGATCCTCTGGATGATTGGCTGGTGGCGTGCCCCGCATGTCACCTGAAGCCGTTCGGCCGGTTCATATGGTCAGTTCATGACAACTTGTTGAGCTTTGTGATAGCTACTATTCCACGTGGAAAACTATACCGTTTTAGGCAGGCAGGCATCGCTGTCATCAGCGGTCTTGCTTCGAGCAGATCGACCGACTGAGATCACGTGCCTCACGTCACCACCATCCCCCCCCCGCAACCAAACAGGCATGGACTGGATGCCATCCTGCGGCACAACCGACCTCCCAACACTGTTTTTACACAACTATGTAGAATATTGACACACCGAAAAACAAGAATCTCAACGAAATCCTCAAAATTTGTAATGCCAAAACGGATCCCTCAATCTCATCACAATTTGTACCTGTACCTCCTCCAATCTGACCGACACCGGGCAGCTCAACTCGCAAACTCCCCACCAACACGGAAAAAGCGGCCATGGAGCTCCCAAACTTGGCTCCCGCTTACATACATCTGTACAGCTGCCCAACTCCCACAGCAAGGTTCGCTGACCGCAGGCCATCCACCAACCAACCAACCAACCAACCAACCAACCAACCGCAGCAAGAAACCCAGAATTGGGCAGTCCGGATTCCGAAATAGCTCCCCACCCAAGAACACCCAAAGTCAGGAACCCTCCCTATCTACCACCCCCCAACACTGTCCAAAAACCGGGTTCACGCACCGCACTGGCACATATCCTAGGGGGAGAGCCCAGAATTAGGACCGCCACCACAATCCAGAACCAAGCCTACTAGGCACTAAGTAGCATTGGCACATATTATCGGGCGAGCAGAAGTCAGAATGGGGAAGCCCAAGCCGAACGACATCCTCAACACCATCCCGAGTCCAAAACCGGGGTTCTCTCGGTGCAGTAGAGCAAGCCTGAAATTAGGAGCCCTAGCCCAACCAACACCCTCACTAAGTTCCCTCACCAAACCGGTAGGTTGTAGATAGGGCCAGGGCCGAATTAGAAACAATCCCATCCCAACCAAACACCATCCAAACACCATCCAAACCCAGGTTAACTGGGTGCATCGGCAACCGCGGGAATGAGGGACGCCAACAGAGGGACGCCAACGACACTGAGCCAGGTTCTGTATGGACGTGCCGTGTCAGACCGAAAGCAAGCCCGGAGCATGACTGCCCAACACCATCCAGATCCATCTTCGCGTCATTGGCACAAGTAGTCGAGAGAGCAACATTCAGTCACTGATTAAAATTTCTAAGCTAATCCGGGCCCAACCCTGCCACCCCCCCACGTCCTAGCAGAGGAGGGGTGGGGGGACCAAAAGACCATCATGACAACATCCGCCATTTTCGCGGTGCCCATCCCAAACCCGCCAACAAGTCTAACAACAACAACAACAATCTAAAAATACCCTTCCCCCTTCTTAAATCTGCACCTCCACGCGGCCCTCACTGCCCGGCGGGCCGGCCTGCTGCAGGCTGGGCAGCAGGTACGTGATGTCATCCCACGGGTGGCGGTACAGACCGGTGCGCAGGCGCTTCTGGTCGAGGTAGTGGGCAATCAGACCAATGCTGCGGCCGAGCACGAACAGCCCGTTGAGCACACCCATGCTGAGGTAGTCCTCGGCCTCCTCCGTGCTGAAGGCGCCGCAGTTGCGCATCAGGTCCACAAAGCAGACGGCAATGCACCCGTCGACGTTGAGAATCAGGTTATCCTTCTTCGACGTCGTCACCGTCTCGACGGCGAGCGCGAAGTCGAGCATCTTGCAGCTCGGGAACTTGGCCTTGACGTACTCCTTGACCAGCTCGACGCGGAGATCCGGGTTGTTGCGCGACTTGACGCGGTGCCCAATGCCCGGGATGAGCTTGTTCTGCTTGCGCATCGTGTCGACGAACTCGCGCGGGCTGAGGCCCTTGTCGAACGCCTTGGTGAACTCCTCGGCGGCGCCGTCCAGCGCGCCACCGAAGCGGGAGCCGATGGTCAACAGACCGCTGACCAGCGCAGAGATGAGGTCCTTGCCGGCACGGGTGGTGATGATGGTGTTCATGGCACCCGACACGGCCGGGCCGTGGTCGGCGGTAAGCATGAGAACCATCTCGAGGAACTTGGAGGCGTAGTCGGGCAGGCGGCGGCGGAACCACAGCAGCGACATGACACCGCCAATGCCGATCTCCTCCTTGAACACGTCCGAGATGGGCATGCCGGCGTAGAGGAGCTCCTGGCCACGGTCGTCCGAGATGGTCGAGATGAAGGCGGCGGGCTTGCGGATGAGGCCGAGCTCCTGGGCCCACGAGTAGTCGATGGGGATCTTGGGCACGACCGGCTCGGGCTGGGGCTTGATGGTGCCCTGCTTGACGAGGCCGTCGTAGACCGACTTGAGGAGCTCGGGCATGTCCTCAAATGTGTCGGGCACGTAGAAGCCCGCCTCCTTCATGCTCTTGTTCTTCATGGCGGCCGTCTCGAGCTGCGAGTTGGCGAACGAGCCGGCGTGGCCGAACTGGACCTCGGTCTTGAACATGCTAGCGCAAGTGCCGATGGCCCAGGCGACAATGGGCTTGGTGATGATGCCCTGCTTGACGGCGTCGATCACCTTGTACTCCTCCACGCCACCGACCTCGCCGAGCAGCACCAAGATCTTGCAGTCGGGGTCAGCCTGGTAGCGCAGGAGATGGTCGATGAAGGTGGTGCCGGGGTAGCGGTCACCGCCGATGGCCACACCCTCGTAGACGCCGTCGGTGGTCTGCGAGATGATGTTGTTGAGCTCGTTGGACATGCCGCCCGACTTGGAGACGTAGCCGATGGAGCCCTTGCGGTAGAGCTTGGAGGCAACGATGTTGTCCATCATGCCGCCGGTGTTGCCAATCTTGAAGCAGCCGGGCTTGATGCCACCGACGGTGGCGGGGCCGATGATGGTGACGCCCTTCTTTTGCGCAACGTGCGCGATCTCACGGGCGCGCTGGAGGGAGGGTGGTCAGCGGGGCTGGCTGGAACGCACATGAAGGCAAGGAGACCTGAAAAAACTTACGCGCTCCGGGACACCCTCGGCGATAATGGCAATCGTCTTGATCTGGGGGCACTCCATGAGCTCCATGGTGGAGCTGTAGACGCTGCGGGACGAGGCAAAGTTGACCACCGTGTCGACATCAGGGTGCTTAGCCATCGCCTTCGACACCTGCTGGTAGACGGGGAGCAGCGTCTCGCTGGTGCCCCAGTACATCTTGCTGACGAACTGGCCGCCGAATGTGTAGATGATGCCGGCGACCGAGGGGGTGGCGCGCTTGCAGATGAAGTCGAAGTCGAGCATGCCTTGTACGGCGCGGGGCTGCAGGCCGTAGACGAAGCATCGTGTCTTGTCGTTGAAGAGGGCGTGGGCGGGGAGCGGGCTGAGCGGCCGGCTGGGGGCAGCAAAGCGGCGGATGTTGTCGTTAGCAGACAGACCGCCCGTCTTGACGCCGTCGGCGTCGCTGACGGCTACTGTGGGAGCCATTGTGGGATGTGGGAGCTGTGCGTGTGGGTGCTGGGCTCGAAGCTTGCTTGCTTGCTTGCTGGGAATTGAGCTGGCAGAGAGACAGACAAACAGCGTTGGGTTGAGCTTGAGTCGGGGGGAAGTGAGGGAGGGAGGGAGGAGGGGAGAATGACGGGATCGCAGAGATGCGAAGAACAGGCGGGCACTTTTTGTCGGTCCCTGCCGTTTCGTCGGGAAGCACCACCTTCTTCTGAGGGAGGGGGGCACAGGTGGAGGGGGGGGGAGGGGGGCAGCACCAGGTCAGTCGTAAGGGCTCCGCAGCTGTCGTTTTAGTGAAGGTGCCCTGGCGCGGCTGGTGGTGCTGTGCTGGTGGGTGCTGGTTGCTTGGTGCTGGCGTGGCGTTGACCGGGAACCGAGCCCTTTCTTCCCCTGTGGCCCCTGCTGCCCCTGTTGCCCCTGCTGGACTCTGGCGTGTGCGGGAATCCCCAAGAAATGGAGCGCGTCGCTCATTGGCCGGGGCGCGGTCAACGGTCCAACAAACGGTGGCAGTTCCCCCAACTCTTTTAGACCCTTGTCCGATCGCCCGCCGGACTAGCACCAATGCAGGCGTGGCCTAAACTCGTCTGCCCGCGACGCTGACAGGAAGTGGGGTGCCGGGGCCACTTGGTGTCCATTTGGCGTCCGATGTACCAGTACCTGCTGCCCCCCAAGCGTCCGATTCCCCTCCGACGTTCCAAAAATTTGCAATGGCAGCGCGGGGCATTCATTCCCCGGGGCAACAGCCAGGTCCTCCGCGACAATGCACTGGCATTGTCATTTCCCAAGGGGCAGGGCGGCAGGGAGCACGGTGGGAGATGCGGGAAAATCGAATTGAGACTGGATGAGAGTTGGGGATGGAGCCAGATGGATGAACAGAGAGAGAGGGGGAGGAAGGCGGGTGAGAAGCCCTGGCGCGAGGTGCGTGTGCCTCGGTGTTCCACTTGGTTGCGATTGGAGATCGGATAATTCGGGCGTCGCGGGGTCCAGCTCAGTCCAGCTCAGTCCAGGTCGCGCACAGCCCGGCCGACAAATTTGGGCACACGACCGCGGCCCTGTGCGCCAGCAGCGGGAAAGCAATTGACGACCTTTGATCGATCATCGATTCCCTTTGACGGGGCTACACCGCACTAAGCAGTGGTGCGCCTTGTCCCTGGGCCGGACGATCCCCAACGCGGTCCGCGAAGCAGCAGAAGCAGCAGAACCAGCCCTCAGCTCGCCCATCCCATCCTTGATCGCCCGGAATGGGGCAAGATCGAGGGTGCTCTGGGCCTCTGGCGGAGTTGACAACGAGGGCAACACGCCATCCCCGTGCCGATGCCGAAAATAAGATGCCCGAGCGACAGAGTGCCAGCCAGAGTGACAGATGGAAACGATGGAAACGGAAAGAAACCGAGGACCGCAGCCGGGGTGCCAATCGGGAGCTTGGAAGGGAGTTGCCCCCCATCGTCGGGCATCTTTTGCGGTCAAGATGCAGCTTGCAGCGGGGCAGAAACCGAGGGGGGTGAGGGGCGCCAGGGGGTGCTCGTCAGCGGGTCCCTTGGATGCCAGCCAGAGTACCGCCCCAAGTACTGGTACCTCGGGTTCCTGACCGCCCCCAGCAGACTGCCCCGCTTGAGAACCCCAATGGTTTTGGCAGCGGCCACCGTGAGCGGTACCTGAACATTTTCTCGCCGTCTCCCCAACCCCAAGGACTGAGGAAGTGAGTGGACGCGTGAACGTTTCCCCTGCGTGTTGAAGTGGGTGTGCAGCTGTTGCCCTGAGCGTTTTGCCCAAGCTTGAGCCCACTCCCCCCCCTCTATCCCCCCGCGCGGTGTCCACGTCTTTTCCCAAGGGAGCTGCATCTCGACGCCATTCCTCGACTCGCCATCCCATCCCATTTCCCCTTCCCTCCCTCTCGCTCACACTTGTTGCGATCTCACTGCCCATTGCCTCTCCCATCCATCTCCATTCCCATCTCCAGAGACACTCGTGCACTCTCGAGCAATCCAGCTGCTTGAGACTTCTCATCTGGGTAATTGCCCCCCTCCCTTCCCAAACTCTCTTGCCCCTCCCCCACTTGAGGTTGGTGAGCTTGGAACACAGCGCCGCTGTCGCAACTTGATCTCAGCACTCCCTCGGCCACCCGCGAACTCTCGCGAGCACCGCCGCAGACCTTTTGCTGGAACCGCTTCTGACAGACAAGACAAGTAGAAAAGAGCAAAACCCGCCAGGGATTGTTGAAGAAGACCAGGAAAAGGTAGCAGACTCACCAGCACCATGTCAGCCAAGAGCATCCTCGAAGCCGATGGCAAGGCCATCATCAACTACCATCTCACGCGCGCGCCCGTGATCAAGCCGAGCACCCTGCCCGCGCCCACGACGCACAACGCGCCCCCGAGGCTCGCCTCGCTGCACTTCCCCGCCGACGCGGACGTCAACGCCGTGCTCGACCAGGCCGAGATCACATACCCGTGGCTCCTGCACCAGGGCGCCAAGTTCGTCGCCAAGCCCGACCAGCTCATCAAGCGCCGCGGCAAGAGCGGCCTCCTCGCCCTCAACAAGACGTGGCCCGAGGCCAAGGCGTGGGTTGCTGAGCGCGCCGGCAAGGCCCAGAAGGTCGAGCACACAGAGGGCGTCCTCCGCCAGTTCCTCGTCGAGCCCTTTGTGCCCCATCCCGCCGACACCGAGTACTACATCAACGTGAGTTTTTCTTCCTCGGGCTGGCTGCTCCAGCTGGCGGTGACGGTGATGGCGGAGGAGGAGGTGGTGGTGTGATGGTTGGTGAGACTGAGAGAGAGGATGTCGCGCTAACTCCTCATAGATCAATTCGGTTCGCGATGTAAGTAGCCATGTGCAGCTGAGCCGGTTCTTGGCGCCCTTGCAGGCCGGACACGACAGCTTGGTTTCGCAAAACGAAACACTCTTGGCTTGCAAGTGTAGGCCGGGCGAGAAGAAGAGTTGGTCCCAAGGCTGCGGTGCATACGAAAAGAGACGGAATGGGTGCGGCGGGAGAGTGTCGCAGCGATCCCAAGCGGGTGTTTCTGATGCTTTTATACGGGGAAAACTCTGTGTGTGCAACGGGACTCCTAGCTGGACGGGACAGGGACCAACTGTCCAAATGTCCCGCCCACCACGGACGAACGGAACAGAAATAATGTGGATCGCCCGATGCGGCCCGGCCCACAGGCACAGGCACACAGGCGCTCCCTAATCACCCCGAAGGCACGGGCACGGCCTCAGGCACGAGCATCTCCGCTAACACGGGCCATCTTCTTATCAGGGCGACTGGATTCTGTTCACCCATGAGGGTGGTGTCGACGTCGGCGATGTCGACGCCAAGGCCGAGAAGCTCCTCATCCCCGTCGACCTCACACAATACCCCTCCAACGAGGAGATCGCCGCCACCCTGCTGAAGAAGGTGCCCCAGGGCGTCCACAATGTCCTGGTTGACTTCAGTGAGTTTGGAGTCCTCACGGCCTGATTCATCCATACACACAACTAACACAGTCACCCCCAGTCACCCGCCTCTATGCCGTCTACGTCGACTGCCAGTTCACCTACCTCGAGATCAACCCCCTGGTTGTCATCCCCAACGAGGACAAGACCTCGGCCTCTGTCCACTTCCTCGATCTTGCCGCCAAGCTCGATCAAACAGCAGACTTCGAGTGCGGTGTGAAGTGGGCCGTTGCCCGTTCGCCCGCTGCCCTGGGCATCACCGCCCCGACCACCAGCAACGGCGCCGTCAACATCGACGCCGGCCCGCCCATCGAGTTCCCGGCCCCCTTCGGCCGTGAGCTTACCAAGGAGGAGGCCTACATCGCTGAGCTCGACGCCAAGACCGGTGCCTCGCTCAAGCTGACGGTCCTGAACCCCAACGGCCGCATCTGGACCCTCGTCGCCGGTGGTGGTGCCTCGGTCGTCTACGCTGACGCCATCGCCTCGGCCGGCTTCGCCGACGAGCTGGCCAACTATGGCGAGTACTCTGGCGCGCCCACTGAGTCGCAGACATACCACTATGCCCGCACCGTGCTCGACCTGATGCTCCGGGCGCCCGTGGACGCCAAGGGCAAGGTCCTGTTCATCGGTGGCGGCATTGCCAACTTCACCAACGTCGCCAGCACCTTCAAGGGCGTGATCCGCGCGCTCCGCGAGTACGCCAAGCCGCTCAACGAGCACAACGTGCAGATTTGGGTGCGCCGCGCCGGCCCCAACTACCAGGAGGGCCTCAAGAACATGAAGGCGGCGACGCAGGAACTCGGCCTCAACGCCAAGATCTTTGGCCCTGAGATGCACGTCAGCGGCATCGTGCCCCTGGCCCTGATCCCCGGCCGGTGGGAGGAGAGCAAGGCGGAGGAGTTCAGGGGTTAAGTTTGTGAAGCGGGGGGAGGTTGTTAGTTAGAGCTTCGTTGTGTTATTCGCCACTTGGCCGCGTCATGATGCTTTTGCGGCGCATTTTTATATCACGGGAAAAAAGGCCCCAATAGAACGTATAATAAAGTGTTGAATGTGTCGGACGCGTGTGGTTTGTGTATGATCAGGATGCCGAAGTTGGACTGACGACGTACCGCTCGTCGTATGCCCCCCTGTCTGTTGTCCCTGCTCGTCACATCACCCGCCTATCCCAATCCCTGGCTGGCGATGTGCCTTCATTCTGTGTACACGTCCGGCCGGGCCCTCTGTTGGCTTCCTGCCGGTATGTCCAGTTCGTTATCTAACGTGCCTCGGGTCATTTACTCCCTTACGGTCAGCACGTTCATGTCGTGATCTGACATGCCTTGTGGTCATTTATTTCTTGCTACCAGCACGGTCAGATCCTGATCTGGCACGCCTCGGGTATTGATTCTTGCTGACAGTCAGCAAATGTACGTCGTGATCTGGCATGCCTTGGGTCGGGCTCATATCACACATACAAGACGTTCAGGGTGGGTCGGGCGTGGATGGTTAGAAAGAGGGTAACGGGTGAGCGGCGAGGAGATGCGAGGTCATGACAGGCCACGGCATATAGTGGCTGGTGTTGGCGGCGGTGGTGGTGGTGGTGATAAGGGGGGTACGCCTCGCCCGGCCCGGGCTGCGCCGCACCGTAGAGTGCCCCGTGAGATTTTGTGTAGGAGGGAGTTAGTTTTGGGCGTGTTGGGATTGGGCAAGCCGAGCGGCCTGCCTGCTTGAGTCGTGTGTTGTGGCCGTTTGGATTCAGGCTGAGTTCACGTAGGTATCCAGGGATGTCAGACGTGCATGGAGCGCTGTGGGAGGTCGGGATCGTGTGCCTGGATTGCGTGTCTGAGTTCTTGTGTCTGAATCTGTTGTGTGGGAGGGAGGGAGGAAGGGTGTGGTTTGGGGAGGGGGGACAACAGGGGTGGCGTGGTGAGCTGGGGGGGGGGGGAAGGGGGGGGGGGGGGGGGGGGGGGGGGGGGGGGGTTGAGAACAGACCATGTTGACGACGCAGTGTAGCCCGTGAAGCAAATGGGTGGGCTGTCGAGGATGAGTCGGGTAGACGGCCAGATCCCCAAGCCTTACCAACGCCCAATTCATCACGGATTCAAGTCCACCAGTTCAACAGGTATCGAGTCTGGCATTGGGAACAATCCGTGTACACAGCCATGGGGATTACCCGACGGCATCGAAATGGAAGAAATAACAAAGAAACAAAAAAAAAAACAAAAGGTATCGTATCATAAAAACATGACCGTCAAGAGAAGCACACCAACCCTTCAAAACCAACGACACAACCTCTTGAGCAAATCCTCGATCCCACCGACCACGGGGCCCGTTTATCTACCACAAAAGCACCAGCAAAAGACAAACAGACAGACAAAGCAACATCCATTAAGTAACAACGCAATGTATGTACCACGCAGAACGCATCCATCCACCACCCACCCTTGTCCAGTTCAGTCAGCCCCGTCTTGTCCAAGACGGCAAAACCGAAATCCAAATCCATTCCCAAGCCACCGCTTAGAGGGCGGCCATGACGGCAAAGGCACCCATGGCGACAGCGGGCAGGATGACGGCGCCCGGGCGGGCAGCAGCGTCCTTACTGGTGCTGGGCTTGGGGGCGGACGAGGTGCCGGTGGAGTCGGTGCCGGCCTGGGTGGTGGCGCCGGTGTTGCTGCCGGGCTCTGCGGAGAAATGTTAGTTTATTCATGTCGGGGAGGGAAGGAAAAGAGGCAAGGAAATGCGTACGGTTGATCTCATCCTCGCCCAGGGGCTTCACGGCCAGGTTGGAGATGGTGGTGCCGTCGGGGTTCTTGACGGTGAACTTGACCTTCCAGTCCTTGATTTCAACGAGCTTGCCCGAGGGCTTGGGGCTGACGCCCTTGTCGATGATCTCCTGGGCTCCCGGGGGCAGGACGGGCAGGGTGAAGTTGGAGTTGAAGCCCTTGGTGGTGATGAGCTTGGACTCGCAGACGGGGGCCTTGGCGGTGGACGACGAGGCGGGTTTCTTGCCCTGGATCTCGGTGAAGTTGAGCTTGGCGTACTGGTCCTTGAGGGAGAGGAAGTCGCTCATGAGCTTGGCGGAGCCGTCGGACTGCATGTCGACGAGACCGTAGTTGTTGGCCTCCTGGGTGTACTCGTAGACGACGCCGCCCGAGAAGATGGTGTCCATCTGGGAGCCATAGATGGTGCCGACCTCGGTGAAGACGCGGGGCGAGGGGGTGTTGCAGCCGTACTCGGAGAAGAAGATGGGGACCGAGTTGCCGCTGAAGCCGCTGACGAGCTGGTCGTAGCTGGCCTCCTTGAAGCTGCTGTCGCCGCACCACGAGTAGCTGTTGAGGGCAAAGATGTCGCCCTTGCTCATGTCGCCGTCGTCGCCCTTGAGAGAGCACTGGAAGTAGTTATACGTGTCGAACAGGATGGAGCGCACGTCGGCGGCCGAGTAGCCGACGGGGATGGCACGGTCCGAGTGCTTCTTGATGTAGTTCTTGAGATCGCGGGTGACGGCGCGGGCATAGGGGGGCACGGTGGCGCCCGTCTCCTCGTTGTTGAGGACCTCGTTGCCCGAGAAGAAGGCCAGGGTGTTGGGGTAGTTCTTGAAGGCCTCGACGACGGCGAAGGTGCGGTTCAGGTAGGCGGCATAGTACGACTCCCAGGGGTGCCAGCTGGTCAGGGACTCGCCAACGAGGGGCGAGTTGACGTCGAGGACCATGTACATGCCGGCGGCGTTGAAGATGCTGGCGCACTTGTCGTGGTTGACGTTGGGGTTGACATTGTAGACGCGGATGGTGTTGACGCCGAGGATCTGGAGCAGGGCGGCGTCACGCAGGCAGATGTCAGGGTCGCTGAGGGGGTCACGGCCGGCCTCCTCGTTGTAGCCGGCAGAGCCGCCGGGCTGGTAGGCGACGCCGACAATCTGCAGGCGGTTGCCCGTCTTGGGGTTGACGAAGTACTCGCCCTGGACCTCAAGGGTG
Organism: Staphylotrichum tortipilum; assembly: GCA_033296695.1. Classification (NCBI taxonomy): domain Eukaryota; kingdom Fungi; phylum Ascomycota; class Sordariomycetes; order Sordariales; family Chaetomiaceae; genus Staphylotrichum; species Staphylotrichum tortipilum. The sequence goes on from MU856030.1 coordinate 11,141, forward strand.
GGCACGGCGGCGGCGAGTGATGCGCCGAGCGCCATGAGCGCCGAGTGAAGCTGCACATGAGATCAGTACCAGTACCGGGGTCGGCTCTCGCATCTGCACCGGTGGCGGTGGCGGCGGCGGCGACGTACAAGCATGGCTGGATTAGTTGTCGGGAAGCGGCAGGTCGAAAGACGAATTAGGCGGTGACTTGAAGCCAGAAAGTGGGAAGTGCAAATGTGAGAATGAGCGCGGGTGGCAGATGCCAAAAAAAGAGGGCGAGAGAGAAAAAAAAGGTGTGTCTAAGGAGCGACAAGAATCCTGTGGCAGGAGGAACGAGGAAGGACGGGACGAGGAGACGCGCAGAGAGCGAGCCTTCTCAAATGGCAACGAGAGATCGTTATGAGGTGAGGGTGAGAGGGGAGGTTCCTCCAACACGAGAAACACGAGCAGCGGGAAATTCGAGGCAGCACGGCGCAAGCAAGGAACCACCAGAACTGCCAGAGGGAGCCTAGCGTTGGTCGTGTTGCTCTTCCCCAGGTCGCGCATGGCCCAAAATCCCTGGGGCGCTGGCCTCTGAGTGGCCCGTTTGGCACGAGTGGGCCGCCCAGTCAGGGGAAAATGAAGAGCCAAGATTTGCGCTAAACCCTCTGCGGCTGGACCCTGCGCCGTTGGACCCTTCTTCTCCCTCTCGCCGGGCCGTCGCTGATGGCTGATGGCCTGCAGCTGCAGCTTTCTCTTCGGCTGCCGGCTACAACGGCAGCTCCTCTGCAGGTGTTCACTCATCAACAGGCAAAGTTGCAGTTTGTGGTTGCTTGCTTGTTTGGTCTCTGTGGACCTGAGCGTCCAGAGCTCAAACAGGGAAGTGTTTCCTCGTTCGGCCGAGCCAACCAATTGGGACCGCGCTGCCGTATTGAAGCACAGTGCGGGCCGCAATCTGTGTTTCACTTTTCTTCAACGGCGGGCAGCAGCAAGAACCGAAGCATACCAATGACGCATTGGCTGGGGGTGGCGCGCGCATCATCATCAAGGCCCGCGCTGCTACATCGGATCTGCAGCCGTGACCCGGTTTCATGGCGACTGTTTACTCCAACCGCCAGTTGAGCATTGAACAGGCAATCGTGGCATGGCACCAGCATTTCTCTGTGGCAGCAGCCGCAGAGGCGGGATGGTGAGCAGGAGAGATGGGCGCATTCGTGGGTGAGATAGTGGCGCCTGACAAATAGGCGTCGAACATTCTCGATCAGCAGAGACAATCCCCGCCGTCTTTGGTCGCACACCACCACGGGACACCAGCTTGAACTCGCCCTCAACGAACAACCACCTTTCCGCTCCAGTTTCATCAAATTCTGAGTCCGTCTAATCTACATTTGTTTTAACCCTCACTCTCATCAATTACCCTATCGACGTGACACATTTGAGACCATACCTATATCTGTCTGTCTTTGTTTTTGTTCCAAACCAGACCGAGACTCACTCATCGACTCTCACCTCAACTCATCCCACTCTCCTCTCACAGCCACCATCAACAAAACCCCTGTCCTGACCCCCATTGCCATGGACACCTCAGAGCCAACCGGCGACACCCATATGGACTCACTCCCGCCCATCAACGAAGAACAGCTCCCTGAAAAGGACACTCACGATCGGCACATCGAGGACAACTTCGTCGCCGAGGACGCGAACGGGGAGACTATCACCCTCACCATCAAGTTCCCTCCCGAGAACCACAACCAAGAATGGATCTTCTTCAGCTCCGACACCCTCTGGGACCTCTTCGACGACCTCTCCGACACGTTCCCCTCCTACAACTGGTCCAAAGCCAAAGCCCTCATCGAAAAGCGGCCCCCGTACCTCAAACCCGTCTACGTCTCCCCCACCGACGACGACCTCCCCCTCGCCACTCTGGACACCATCACCCTCCGCATCCTCGCCCCCAAAACCTCCGCTCTTGAAGCCCTAACCTCCGCCCGCGCGGCCTCGGCAGCCCGCCAATCCGCCCGCGCCTCCCTCCGCGCCCGCCGCATCGCCGCCATCCCCTCCCGCCCTTCCCCCCAAGCAACAACCTACACCTTTTACACCCTCCGCCCGCTCCCCCACCTCCCCAACCCGTCAACCGCCCTCGCCCTGCTGCAACGCCTCAAATCCGACCCCGGCATCCGCGCCGCCATGCAAGCCCACCACTTCACCGTCGGCCTGCTCACCGAAATGGACCCCTCCCAACACACCGCCGCCTCCCACACGGGCGTCACCCGCATTTTGGGCCTGAACCGCAACCGCGGGCAGGTGATTGAGCTCCGCCTGCGCACAGACGCGTACGACGGCTGGCGGGACTACCGCACCATCCGCAAGACGCTGTGTCATGAGCTGGCGCACAACGTGCACAGCGAGCATGATGGGAAATTCTGGGAGTTGTGCAAGAGGATTGAGAGGGAGGTGGAGAGGGCGGATTGGACGAGGGGGGGCAGGACGGTCGGCGGGGAGGGGGTGGAGTTTGCGCCTGAACGGGGCGGGGAG
>MU856031.1:0-13563 GCA_033296695.1 Staphylotrichum tortipilum
CCCCCCCAACACCCCCCGACAACACCCTCCTAACCACCCTCCAGAAACTCTCCATCCTCTCCGCCATCCGCCTCGCCGGCCTCCCCTACACCCTCATTGACATTGGCGTCTGGTACCAAGTCTTCATCCCGCGCCTCCCGTCGGGGCGGACGGACCACGCCCGAATGCCCTACATCGACGACCGCATCGTCGGCGACGGCGCCCAGCCTTTTGCCCTCACCGACCTGCGCGACGTCGGCGCGTACGTGGCGCAGATCGTCGGCGACCCCCGCACGCTCAACCGGCGCGTGTTTGTCTACACCGAGGTGCTGAGCATGAACGAGATGTGGGAGGTTATGGAGCGAGTGAGTGGGGAGGAGCCGGAGAGGGGATATGTGAGTTTGTCTCAAGGGGGCGGGGGAAGATGAAACGTATAATGTCCTGGAGTTAATGTGGCTGTGCCTTCTTGGTGACGGCGGCCGTGCTCGAGGAGGTTATCGAGTCTTGCCGGCAGCGGCTTGAGGCGAGTTCGGAGCCGCTGACCCACCCGAGCAACATTGCGGACGTGGCCACCTTCAACATGGGACAGTATCGCATCTCCTGGTGCATCCGGGAGGACAGTACGCCCAAATACGCCAACTACCTGGGCTATCTGGACATTTGGGACCTATTTCCCGCGTTTCCCAGGGGCAAGAGCCTCAGGCAGTTCTACGCCGAGGTTGTCTGGGGGCAAAGCGCAGGGGTGTGAGGGGCCGACGCGGCTAGGGCCGCGACCCGGGCCAGAGGCTGGAGGCAAACCCGGTGGCGAGAGATGGCCAAGGCATAACGGAGGCACGCGTGAAGGAGGAGGTTGTTGATCGCCGGGCCTGGTCACGTGGCAGACGCAGAGGTATATTTAGACTGGCACCAGAAGGCAAGAATGCAACACTCCGTCTCTCATGCCCCTCCTTGACCCAAATCATCACCGCGCCCCCTCCAACGCTCGCCATGGACCATCCAACCACCCTCCTCGACCTCCCTGACGAGCTACTCGCCCAGATCCTGGCCGAGGTAAAATGGGATGCCCCGGCTCCCACATTCCCGCTCGAGGGGCTCGACATCTTCGAGAATCTGATGCACAACACATGCCACATCCAGAGCGTCCGCCTGACCTGCCGCCGCTTCGCCTCGCTTGCCACCCCCCTGCTCCTGCCCGTCGCATCCGTCTCTATCCACGACCAGGCCTCGGTCGATACGTTTGAGCGCATCGCCAGCGATCCCGCCTTCGCGCCCCATGTCCGGGCCGTGCGTGTGCATTTCGATGCTTACGAGTCCGGTCCCGCAAAGGAGCTCCGTGCGCTCGCGGAGCTGCTCGTCTATGTCTGGCGCGCCTCGCCCCTCCTGCAGGATTCGGCATGGGCCCACGTTTTCAAAGACTGGGCTGCCTTTAGCCAGGACGGGGACCAGAGCCAGCTCGCGCCGGAGAGCATGGTGCGCTTGTGCCGTGAGCACGTCGAGTACCAGCGGCGCTACTGTGCGCAGGAGGCGCTGCTCCCGACGGTGCTGGACCGCATCGCCACGGCAACGGCCCGGATGGCCCGCGCGACACGGCTGATCCTCGATGACGGGCCAGAAACCCTCCCCGCGTCGGCTGCCGTCCCCGCAGCCGCCGGGGGGTTCCTCACGACCCCGACGAGCTGGACGACCGCCTTCAAGCTCGGCCGCGGCGCGCCCCCCATCGACGCGCTCTTCTCCCTCCCCGCCGCAGTCCACCGCGCCGGCGTCCGCCTCACGGGCCTCCGCATCCGCCGCATCCGCCTCCCGGCCAACTTCCCGCTCTGGGTCGCCCCCGGCCGCGACTGGGACGACCCGCCCCCGCCCGAGGCGGCCGCGCTCACCGCCGCCTGCCGCTCCCTCCGCGTGCTCGACTTCACCCCGGGCTACGAAGCCGACTGCTGGCCGAGCGCCAGCCCGACTCACCTCGAGTGGCCGGGGTGGTCGACGTCGCCGGACCCGTACGTGTGCGTCGGGGACGTCCTCGGCTGGCTGCTCAGCCGCTCGTCCGAGCTGACGCACGTCCGCGTCGACCTCTCCGTCGCCCGCCTCGGCGGCGACGTGCCGTCGTTCGAGCTCGCCATGCCCGCGCCGCCGCTGCCCTGGCCGCGCGTGCGCGTGCTGCACCTGAGCGATGGTGACGTGGAGGCCATTACGCTCGCCCAGTTCCTCGCGGCCGCGGGCCGCTCGCTCGAGGAGTTGCGGCTGGACCGGATGCGGCTGTGCTCCAAGGCGGTGGGGGGCTGGCCGTACACGCTGGCGCAGTTTTCGTGGGCGGCGGTGTTGGATCGCCTGCGGGCACATGTGGGCGGCAGCGGTGGGAGGTTGAGGATCCGGGTGCGCAGCCCGGACGGCGCCGAGTTTGAGGATGAGGGGGTGTCGGAGGAAGACATGCGGATTGTGACAGGGCTGTTTGAGGAGGGCGAGACGGGGTTGAGTGCGGTTGGCGGGTATCTTCAGGGACTGAGGGACGATAACCCGATCGTGGCGGCCGGTAAGACCAAGCCGTTCTATGGGACCTAGGCGACGGGGGCTGGCCCTTATAATCCCATGACCTGCCACCTCTACAAACAGCCGCATCCTATCCCGGCCGGCCTCTACCCCAACCCCTTGGTCCTCTTTCCACGTCGTGTCTATTTGCCTCGGCCTGAATCCCTGCCTGTTCGTCTGCCTCCCTGCTTGTCTGCCTCTGGCGTCCCCATTGCCCGGGGTGCTCGCCGGCCCATCCGATGTCCCTGTCGGTCCGCATAGTCTAGACAGAGTGGTGAATGCGTGGCCGTGGCCTTCCCAATGGCTTCTGTGGTTGAGCAGCCGTCTACCAGGGCCCTCGCACGTTGAGGACAGGAACGCAGATCAGGGAGTTGGGGTTGGTGTATCTCGATTTGGTCTTTCAGCAACTGTCTTCGAATTTGTGAACAGAAAAGGATAATAAGGCACCTTAATTTAATACGCCATTGTCATGTTCCCGTATGTATTCCAAGTCTAATCGCATGTTCAACTCCCCATCCCACCCCCAACCACCAACAACCCCTACTCATGCTCCGGCCGCCTTCTCTTCGTGTCCGACCCAAGATAGTCAATCGCATTGCGGCACAACGGGCACGTGTTGCGTCCACTGTTCTGGAACCACTTGTACAAGCACACCCTGTGGAAGAAGTGGTTGCATGTGCCGCACTTCTTGTCCGGCAGCGTCTTGTCCTGCGCGATGATCGAGTAGCAGATGGCGCACTCCTCCTGGTCCTTGAGCGCGAGCGAGATGTTGCGCCGGAAGGCCGTGAGCCCGTCGACGAGGCTGCAGTTCTGTGCGGAAAGTCAGTACGTGGGTGTTTACAAATATCGGGGGCCGGGGGGAGAAGTTTACTCCAAACATGATGACGGCCTTGGTCGCCTTCAGCCACGACTGCCACTTGTCCTCCTTAACAGCAACCCTCTTGACGCTGACCACGTCTACAGGATCCAGCGGGTACGAAGTCGGCACATGCAGCGAGATCGTCGCCGCGTCGTCGTCGACAGGGTACCCCGCCGTGATCTCGCGCGAGTTCTTGCTGACCTTGACAATCACCTCCTCGGTCTCGCCGTCGCCCTTCTCCTGCTGCAGCGACCACTCAACCACCTCGTCCAGCGCATCCGAGATGATGAGCGGCGAGAAGAAGCGCTGCATCCAGCTCTGCACCGTGTTCTTGGTCTGCTTGGACGGGCAGTCGAGGTACCACATCTTGAACAGGCCGGGGATGTATTTGAGGATGAGGTAGAACAGATGGATCAGCAGCCAGTTCATGCCCCGCTCCGCCGGCTCCGAGTCGGCGAGGTCGATGCTATACGAGCGGATATGCTCCGCCGTGAAGCCCTCCTTGTCGAGGTCGAGGGCCCGGGCGAGGGCGTGTCCGAGGACGTCTACCAGGAAGCGGAGGAGGGGGTCGAGTTGTTTGCCGGCGCGCAGGTTTTCGGTGTAGTCGCTGCGGACCCGGAAGGAAGCCTTGCTGTAGGCGTCAAACACAAGGTGCCAGGCGAGCAGGTATGAGCGGATGCAAACGGGGAATTGGGCAAGGTCCTCATCGGTGAAGTCGTCGGGGTTGGGGGCGTTGAGGAGCAGAGAGAGCAGCTCATCAGGGAGGTTGGCGGCTACACAGGTCAGCAGGTCTTCCCTCGCAGCAGTGAATAGCGACGTACCCTTCTTATCCATGACAACCGCAAGATTAATATCCTCCTGCGCAGCAGGCAGTGCCCTATGTAACAAGCCAAACGCCGCGTTCTGGATCTCTCTAGACTCCGACGCAACCGCCTCGTAAATATCCTCGAGATCCTCGAGCTTCACATCAGGTATCCTCTTCACCGCCCGGGCCAGCAGGGCATCGACAAGGTGGCTGGGCAAGCTCGCGGTGGCCTCGCGGGGGATACTCAGCAGCTCAATCAGAGCCGCAGACTCAGCCACCTGGTGGTCCGCCAGGGCCTCGGCGAGGTCGTCGTTGGGGTCCTCCACGGCGCGGAGCGCCTGCATCAGCTTCAGCGACGAGTAGACGTAGGGCAGCCTCTGGTCTGGTGCGTCGCTGGCAGCCTTGTTCCACAGCCAGATGCAGAACTCAATCGCATTCTCCCAGTACGGCCCGTATGTGCTTTCCGTTCCGGGGATCACACGCGTAATCGCCCTGCAAGTCTCGGCGGCCGCTTGGTGCCCCAACTCCTCTGGCGCATTTGCCCATCGTGTGAACTGCTGGAGAGCAAGAACCTGCTTTCGTGTCTCGACTGGTACCGTGCCAGCCTCGTAGACGTCCAAGCAAAGGTTGAGCAGGACGACGAAGGGAAGGGCGCGGGGCGTGGCGGGCGACACATTCGGAAACCCGGGCATCTCGCTGATGAGGCGGGCGCAGAGTGTTGCCACTCCCTTAGAGCCGGCGAGAGACTCTCCGAACCCAGTAAGGAAAGCGGCGGTGGCCAGGATCGAGTTAGGTGTGGCTCTCATGATCCCTAGCTTGGTCAGCCATTCTTCGAGCCTTGTCGGCGCGCCGCCGTGCGTCTGGTCGAGGAGCTGCAGCAGGGAGCTGAGCGACTTGGCCGTGTACAAGGCGGCAGGAGTCAACCCAACGGCCTCGTTGACCATAAAGTTGATCAGGCGCTCCACCAGTGAATCTCCGAACATGGTCCAGTCCGTCCAGCACCCGCACTCCCCGATAATGGTGCGGACAGCGGCCGAGCTCAGGTCGCAGAACTCTTGGACGTCGGCCCCGGTCTCCGGACCGTTGCTCCACAAACCGTCGGTCTGAGCGGCGGCAATCTGATCCCCGGCGAGGGCTTCCGTGAGACAGAGAAGGTACATAAGCTCGAGTTGGAACTCTGGCGGAAGGGAGGCCAGTTGCACCCCGGAGGCAAGGAGCTTGGCTGTGAACAAGGCCATGCGGGCGGGGGTGGACCGCCCGCAGCTGTCACGAACCGGTGGAGGGAGTTGTGCGTTGGTTTTCCCCTGCACCAAAAAGTACGCGCCTCCCAAGCTGCTCGTCAGTGACAGGGACGGGTTTGGAGGTCGGGAGAGGAAGGACTCGAGCTTTTCCATCCAGACGGTTGAGCTGGGGAAGAGGTCCTCAGCTGGCGTAGAGCCGGACTTGAGAGTTGCCAGCGCCTGTTGGACCAGGGTGTCCACCTCGAGCGAGGACGGGCCAGCCTCGCTGAGGTGGTTCTCCAATATCCTGGCCATCGGATTCTGCTCAGTGGGCCTCTCGTCGAGCAGCAACCTCAAGCCCCTTGCCTTGCCGGATAGCGCAGGGTCGGGGAGTTCGGTTAGGGCCAGCAGGCTGGTGATTAGACGCACGTGGAGGTCATGGTCTCCGGACACAACATCGGGCCTCTTCCTGAGAAGCAACTCGAGAGCAGAGACTGCTGTCCGGGACGTCTCGGAAATCTCGAGGCCAGAGATGATATCGGCGGTGAGAGCCCCGAGTGATGCCTCTGTCAGGGTGTCGTAGGAGAGTGTAGCCTCGCAGATATCCTGCAAGGCAGCGGAACTCTCACCATGAGCGAACTCCTTCCAAGTAGCGACGAGGAAATCCTGGAGAGCGGCGAGCTCGTGCGCATACTCGGCCACCGAAGGAATCCCTACCAGCACCCGGATGGCGGAGATGGTGTTTGAGTGATCGGAGAGTCGTAAAGCTGCGTCGACAAGCGAGGTCCAGATATCACCAAGCCGCCCGTCGGTTGCCCTCGAGATCGCAGTAAGATCGGACACGAGGTACGGCAGAGACGGCGACGCAACGATCACGCTGTAGATATCGGTAGCTTTAGCCGGGAAAAGGGACGTTGGGACATCGTTGTCGGAGCAGATGCGGGGGCAATGTCTGAAGGCAGACTGGATGACCGACGCCGCACCAAAAGGTTTGAAGTTCCGCTTGGCAAGGAGGTCAAGGGCGCCCCGCAACACCCCCGCCGAACATGATGTGATGACGGTAGACAAGGCTGCCTCATCTCGAGATAAGACGTTGGCAGCAAAGGAAAACCAGCACTCCCCTTCCGAGGCGATGGCGGCTTGTGACTTGCTGTAGCCCTCTGAGACTTCGGGCAGAGAATTCGCCATGTGGGCGAGGAAGGCGTTTTCCAGCTTCTGCCACTCTTGCGTGACAGCAGCCCTGGTCTCGTCGTCTGAGTGCTTGGCCACGCTGAACCAGGCCTCTGCTAAGGGGTCGGGCCTCTGGGGTGCGGGCACGGACGAGTCAGGGGCCGGGTGGAGGTACTGCCGTGTGAGGCCCGAGAGGTTTTCCTCCAGGAACCCGGCGCTTAAAGGCGAGTGGCTGAGGAACAGTTTGAAGACGTGGGCATAGGAGTGAAACGCCTGGAGTCGGCCAGTGTGAGACTCCAGCCGCTCGGCAATTCCTTTCCTTATGGACCCGAGGAACACCGACACTACTTCCGGAGCAGGCGCCTTCTCGGGCACGACGTCGAGGAGCCGATCGAGCGCCCGCCAGTACTCCTCCCCGCCGCCCTGGGAACCCTGCGAGACAAATTGTTGGAGACGCTGCAGCGGGTGCCTTTGAGTTCCCCAGACCTGGGGAAAGCGTCTTGTAAGGGCTGCCAAGACGCGCAGGAGGTCTGTCGCGGCGCCGACCTGGCTTTTCTTCATACTGTCGGCGACGAGGGACTTGCCGACCTGCTGCAGCCGCGGCTCCAGGATCTCGGGGTTTGTCTCCAGGAGGGTGCCCAGGAACTGGTAGAATGCCCTCTGCACAAACCCATCCTCTGCCTTGGAGAGCGTCCACAGGGCATCCACCTGCAAGTAGCTGGCCAAGCCGGACTGGAGCGTGGCCAGGTCGCCCTTCTTGATCAAGTTGAGGGCGAGGGATAAGCTGGCGCCGACCACGCGGTAGTATTTGGCGTCGGAGTCTTGCTTCGTGGTCGACCGCTCGTCGCTCAGGGTATCCGGGGTCTCCTTGATGGCCTCGGTCGCGAACTCGAGGGCGCGGGTCTGCACGCCTTTCCAGAAGTTCTCCTCCTTTTCTTTTGTCTGGAGAAACGAGGCAAGGGCGTCGCTCGCGGCACGTGCTGTACGCTTGTCTCTGTCGAAAGTGCCGGCGAGCCATGGCCCTACAAACGACGGGAGCTGCTTGGCCATGCGCTTCTTGGCGGCGCTGAGGAGGTGGAAGAGGAGCTGGTGGGCGAGCTCTCGGACGCGAGCGGAGCCGTCGATGGATAGGCGGGGGTAGAGTTCGACCTGGGAGGTCAGCAGATGGCGGGACCGTTGAGGAAACGGTGCGGACCAACATAGACGTCTATTATGGACTCGTCGAGGGTTTTCCCGTCCGTCGCGAGACTCCGAACATGGGAGAGGACATCTTGCAGGGCCTTCTCTTTTGTCGTGCTCGCCTTCTTGAGCAGGTTCTTGAAGGGGACGACGACATCTTGGGGGATGGCGGAGAAGTCGGGAGGGGGCATAAGGTACGAGAGGGTGGTGGAGGAGGTAGTGAAGCCGCCGAAGCCGCTGGGGGCAGCCTTGGACTTGCCGGGGAACATGGTCGCGGGGGGCTGGTCGTGTCTCTCTGGGGGCGCGGTGGGACAGCGCGGACGGGGGGGTGGTATAAGTTGGGGCGTTTGTCGGCTGGAGATGGAATGTCAGTCGCGAGCTGTCATCGAGCTGTGGGCAAGAGGAGGGGCAGAGGGGAGGAGGGGAGATAGATGCTCACCTGCGAGGGCAGAGAATGGATAAAGGACAAGCAGGTCACGCCTCGTTAGATAGCACCGCAACAGCCGTTGGGTTGACAAAGGCCCGCGTGTCCCCGTGGCAGTCAGGGCGGTGCCGGTGAGCTGGTGTCGCCTGTCGCCCGGCTCTGGTCGAAGTCATGAACTTGGGACTTTTGCGACAGCTCGACAATTCGGCGTGACTGATTCGGCATAGCTTAGGTTGGCGGGGCAGGGCATCGGGTGGGGCTGTAAATTACACTGGTAAAGCCAGGCTTGGTCAATTCAGCAGCTGGTAAGTTACCAAGGGGCTTGCCCTTATTTGTCATGTTCTCACAATTTAAGTAGTTAGTTAGTTAGTTAGTTAGTTATCCATTTTTTGCCAGTACATCTCGTCAGCAAGGTCCATCCCCATTTCCATAAACTCTTCCATCGCTGAAACTGTTCCGTTGCTGGCCCAGGCCGCACAGGGGCCAGGCGCTTGCTTATCTTCCGTTGGCTGCTGCAAGGGGAAATCCCGGGCTAGTGAAGGGGGTGTGCTAGGTATGACATCATCCGTGGGGTTATGGTTCGCGCACTCTGGGAAGCACCTCCTTTGGACAAGAGACAACAAGCAGCCAAGTAAATCGAATGATGGCGGCTTCTGCATGACATTGTCGCGTCAGAGATGTGCTCAACTCCCATCTTCATCCCATCCTTCTCAATTTCAACGCGACGTGGCTGCCGTCGTGGGAATGCCGGCAATCCGAGGTGGCGTCCTCTGGCCTCGGGGTCTCCCCTGGCCCCTGCGCTGCTGCCTTGGTTCCCTGGAAGTTGGCAGTTCCATGCCCTGCCCCGTGCCCCTCAGCAACGAGAGAGCATGGGAGACCCAGGTGCTGCTGTGCGCCCATAGTGGCCCAGGAGAGGAGAGGGGAGAGATTGCCCGACATCACTATGGAAGTCAGACGAACCAACCACCTACCACTCCAGCACCCAACCAAACACAGCGGGATAATTGAGTGAGACATTGAGGAGAACAGAAATACCGTCCCCAATTCCCCCTCCTTAGAAATGCCATGCCCGAACACATGCTGTTGCTCGGGACGGATCACATTGCGTTAATCTCTACCCCGCATGCTTCCTGGCCGCCGCTGCCTGTAACGTCAGTGGCTGGCATAGCGCAGGGGGGGCCCACTGTGCGGCCACTGAGAAGGCGCTGAACTTCAGGGTCGTGCGCCGTCTTTGCCGCTGCAGGCCAATCAGCGCCAGCAGCCGGCACAGGCAGGCCCACCTGTTGGCTCGCTTGGGCGGCCCACTGCATGCACCCGAGGGACGATCATGGCCGACATTGCCCAGGTCACGGCCCAGGTCACAGCCCAGAGGCCATGGAATTGCCAGTCTGGGAAGTTCCACGATCCATCCTATCCTCCCTCATCTCTCTGCAATGGGGCACACCCTCGTCAGTCAGTCAGGGAAACGTGCCGTTCTTAAATACCACGCACCACACACCAACTCTCGCTCCCCTCGGCCCGGCTTCCTGCCATCTTTCTTCTGTCTTCCACTCTGCCCTCTCTTCGCTCCCCACGCACCACCACCACCAACCATTCTCGGATCCTGCAACATCAAACAAGCACAAACAACCCACCTTGCAACCAAACACACACGCTGCCATCCCGCTCCATCCCGTCCCATCCCCCGCCCACCACAGGCTCCATCCATGACATCAGTCCCACCCAGACACCAGTGGGCCCCCGTCATCCATGTAAGTTGCATCCCCAAACCCAACCCCCCAGGGCCATCCCGTGTTTTTCCGCACATCACCACATGCACCCCATCCAACACTGCAAGTCCGCCGGCATCCCCTGACTGACATGCCAAAGATCACCACCAGGTAGCCTCGACTCGCGCCGGTAGCATGTCCCAGGCTCCCTGACGCCCCTCCGTCGCCATGCCCTTGACCGTTGCTTCTAGCTTTGCCCGCCGTGGCCGGGGCTCCCAATCCCTGGCCCCGACAGCCCTCGCCGTCTTCAACTCTGGCACCGCCCTCCACCGTCACCACCAGGCGAGGGGCTACCGCTTCGGCCGCCTGTCCTCCTACCTCGACCCCTACTTCCACCCCGTCACCTACACCCGCCACCAGCCCTCCGGACGCAAGTACTGCGACAACCTCTACCACCACCAGTGGTCCAAGCACACCCTGAGTGAGAACGCCAAGACGATCCTCAGGCAAGTCCTCCACGACCCCTGGGTTCCCCATCCCAAGGCAAACCAAGGCAGCGAACGATGTGTGAAGGCGCACACCACGCCGGACAACCCGCAAGGCGTTCGTCCCGGCCAGAACATCGAGGACGCCGAGCGGGCCCCTCTCGAGCATCTGCTGTTTGGCAGCAGAAGGGGGCCCCAGCCCAGGAAAGGCAGCTCATCACAGGAGACCACCCCCGTCGACTATATCATCGATCCCATCACGAACCGCAAGGTGCCCAAAAAGTCCTCCGAGAGCGCCTACTCGGCCTCGGACAGGGGAATCGAGATTCCCGTCAGAGCCTCCAGGCCGTACCAGTCACAGTTTGAGCCGTTCCGCGCGCCCGACATCAAGGACGCCCAGTCGCCGTTCTTCCCTGATGGGCCCCCGCCCCCTGCGGAACTGAGAATGTACCGCCAGGCGCAGAAGCACATCGAGAATGAATACCCAACCATCCACCATTACGGCAGCCATCGCTCCCGCCGAGGACGCAAGGCCATCCGGTGGCACCGGAGCGGCGCAATCTCGTCCGGCCACGCTGCCTCGGCGTCGGTGCCGTGGTCAGCCCCTCCGGAATACACGGATCTTCACCAATACACCGCCGTGCGATATCAAGAGCCCGATGGCAAGCCGGCAGCAGAAAAGGCCCCCGCCCAAGAGTACGACGATCTCGACCAGTACGGCGCCGTCCGCAGCCACGAGCCGAACGGGAAATACGCCCGGGACTACACCGAGCCGCCGGACGAGGCGGAGCTCGTCGAGTACAGCAAACCGTTCCTCGCACACGAGCCCGACGGCAAGTATGCCGCCCAACAAGTTGAAGCCGAGACTGAGGCCGACTATGACGCCGCCGAGCTGGACAAATATCGCCAGCCATTTTTTAGTCATGAGCCGGATGGCAAGTATGCTGTCGCGCAGGCGGAGGCGCAGGAGCACGACGCCGAGCTGTCGCAGTACCGGGCGTTCCGCAGCCACGAGCCGGATGGAAAGTACGCCGGCCAAGCCGAGGAGGACCCCGACGCCGCCGAGCTGGTCACCTACGGGCCGTACCGGGCGAGTGAGCCCGACGGAAAGTACTCACTGAGGGATAAGGTCACTGCTGAGCCTGCCGACACGCAGACCTACGGGGCATTTCGGAGCCACGAGCCCGACGGCAAGTATGCTTTGCGGGACGCAGCCCCCGCTGAAGCTGTCGAAGACCGGCAGTATGGGGCGTTTCGAAGCCATGAGCCGGACGGAAAGTACGCCGCGGAAGCGCAGGCCGCGAAGGCCGCTGAGGCTGTGGAGGACAAAGTCTACACAGCGTTTCGGAGTCACGAGCCCGACGGAAAGTACGCCTTGAGGGACACCACTCCCGCCGAGCTTGTTGAAGAGAAGCGCTACGAGTCGTTCCGCAGCCACGAGCCCGACGGCAAGTACGCGGCGGAAGCTCAGGCCGCGAGGGTCGCCGAGCGGGAGGCCAAGGATCTCGCCAACCACGAGGCATTCTCCTACCAGGACGCCGAGACACGCCCTCTCCCACAAGAAACCACCCCAGCCAAGCGCGTCGCCGAGTTGCGGGAATACACCACCCCCCAGCCTGACGTCAACCCCTCGCCCGCCGACGCTCAACAAACCGTCGACGCGGCAGAGCTCCGCAGCTACCAAGCCGTCCGCTGGAACGAGCCCGACGGCAAGCTCACCACCGCCGCCCCCCCCACCGGCCAATCGCCCGTGTTCGACTACGACCTGAACACCCCCTACCGCAGGAAGGTAGAGGAGCTCATGGCCCAAACCGCCGCCGCCGAACCCTCCCCGACCCCTGAATCTCCTGCTTCGCAACCCACCAACCACCCCATCCCAGCGGTCTACAAAATCCTCGTCTACGACCCCACCACCCACTCCGTCGAAACAGCCGAAACGACCTCTCTCGTCGCCGACTCTGCCACGCCGCTCTCCCCAGCCGAGGTCCTCCCGCGTGTGTCCAGCCCGGCCAAGTTCGTCCCGCACTTTGCTCCCCTCCAAGCGCAGGGGTTTGAGGTGGTTTCGGGCGGCGGGGACGTGCTTGTTTTCCGCAAGGTGTGCGAGGCCGTTGAGGCCGCCGAGCAGGCGGGTATTAGGGAGGCCCATCCGGCTCCGCCGGTGAACCCGATTGATATGACCGGCGGACGGGGGGGGTATACGGTGGCCGCGGGCCGGTTTGCGAGCCCGACGGGGTTTGTGAACTATAACCTGCCGATGGCGGAGGGGGAGGTTGCTCCCGCGGCGGCTGCTGCGGTTGGGGGGGTGAAGGAGCAGATGGGGAAGGAGGGGGGGAAGAAGAAGAAAGCGGGTGTGGTGAAAAGGATGGCGGTTGGGGCGGTGACGGTGGGTGGGGTTTCGTATGTCCTGGGGGGGCTGGGGGAGCATTTGAGGAAGAGTGGTGGGGGGGAGGGGAAGAAGGGGGTAAGGGCTTGAGGGGGGGTAGAGTGGGCATGAGTATGATCGTATGGGATTAGTTTGATTTGGGCTGGGAGTAACCGGACATGGAATGGGATAGGGATTGGGTCTTGTTTTGTTTTGGCATGGGTGGAGGATACATGGGATGGGATTGTTGCTTTTAGCGAATATATCTTTTTTTTTAACAAACCTGGCGCGCTTGACGATGAGAGGCCGTTGGCATGACCCCCCAGACCTTACCAAACCCATGCCGAAGCCATCCTTGATATCAACCCCCGTGAGTACCATAGCCACATCAAACCCTAATTTTCACCATCCCAACATCCCAACATCCACCACACCATCTACCCCAACCCAACAACCCCCCTCAACCACCCCGCCCTCTCCCCATCCTCCCCATCCTCCTCCTCATACCCCTTCACAAAAAACCTTCTCAACCCCTCATCCATCTCGCCCGCGCAGGCTCTCACCTTGTCTGCATGAACAAGGCACATCCAGAGCAAATCGCGTAAGTCGCGCGGCGCCTCGCGGTCGTGGTAGGCGCGAAGTTTGGCGCGGAAGAGGTGGCGGAGTTGGAGGAGGTGGTAGGTGCGTGGGCCGGAGGGGGTGGTAGCTGTTAGGGGGGAGGTGGTGCCGCTGAGGGGGGACGGGGCGCCTTTGTTACCTGAAGGGGAGGGTTAGGGGGTGCCAACGGAAGGGTTATGGCGGGGTAAGGGGGTGGGAAACCGGGTGGAAAGGGGGATAGGAAAGGGGGT
>MU856032.1:0-13559 GCA_033296695.1 Staphylotrichum tortipilum
GGGGGGGGGGGGGGTGGGGGAGGGGTTGGGGGGGGATTCTTTGGGGGGGGGGGGGGGGGGGGTTGTGTATCTACATCGCTGTTGGCTGTCTTTTTTGGTGGTTGTGGCGGTGGCAAGGGGGAGAGGGTGACACAAAAACTGGAACTGTGGACTTGGAACAACTGGACTGGACTGGATTTTTTGCGGCAGCACAGGACATGGCATGGTTTGGCGTTGCGGTCTTGTTTATATTTTTCGTGGCTTGTTTTTGTTATAACCTCGAGGTTTCGGTTTCTTTTTTCTTTTGGCCGTTCATTGCTGGCGGCTCTGCCTCTGTTGATATATTGGCTGACGGTTGGGTTGATGCGTTAGTATATCCGATGGCTTTGGGGGAGGGGGGAGCATTCTAGACAATCGTTTATGCTTGTTTGAGGGAATCGGGGGAGAATGGATGCGTGGGAGTGGTCTTGCTGATGGGTCTTGTTGCCTGCTGCTTGTTCTGACTGTCATGATTGCCTTCTTGCTTGGGGGCGGGCTCGAGCGGGATCGAGCTTGAAGTTCAGTGGGGATGCATCGTGATCCTCTCCTGTTCGATAACTCGAGGTTGTTGACTCAAACACCGAAAAAGGGGCGTCGCGACCACCCATGGGGGCGTTGGCCAGGCGATGCTTGCTCAAGCCTTGCTGGTAGGTAAGGAGTTCGGAATCCTGGCGGTGCCTTGGTCTTCTGAATCGTCCAGCTCTCTCACCTTGGCCTGATGCCGGAGTTACGGCTCAAGCGCATTTACAAACCGCCATCCTCCAAAAGCCCCCAATGAAACACCATGACATATCCCATCGCCTTGTTGGGGCATCTCACCTCCCCCATCCATGCGCCCATGAACAAGAGTCGTATTCTAAAGCGGGCAGCTGTGCGCGTCGGGATGGACCTCCGACCACTTTCCCCTCTTGGGGTGGAGTTTGGCTTACATACACGGCCATCCCGGCTTCGATTTCTAAGCCTCACCCCCTCCCTCCGCTCCCCGCATGTGACGGATGAGACCTTGTCTGCCCTGTTACACACGCCTGCATATTGTCTTTGCGCCCTTGGGTGAACCGGCAGGTTTTGGATTTTTAATAATACATCGGCAGGCTTGTTATTGTTGAAGCAGGGTCCGGAGAAGACGACGAGGGGTATAAATGCAGCGGGTCGCGCAGCTGAGCTCGCATCTTGGTGCTTCATCACCACCTCAGTCTCACACCAACAACACCACCACCACCAACACCACATCCGTCTCTTCCAAAATGGCCGACTCCACCCCCTCCATCCACCTCTACACGGCCCAAACCCCCAACGGCATCAAGGTGTCGATGCTGCTCGAGGAGCTGGGCCTGCCGTACCAGGTGACGGCGGTCGACATTATGAAGAACACGCAGAAGGAGCCGTGGTTCCTCGAGATCAACCCCAACGGGCGCATCCCCGCGCTGACCGACACGTTTACGGACGGCAAGCCCATCCGCTTGTTCGAGAGCGCCTCCATCATGCAGTACCTCGTCGAGCGGTACGATACCGAGCACAAGGTGTCGTACCCGCGCGGGTCGAGGGAGGATTGGGAGGTGAATAACTGGGTGAGTTGTCTACCCCCAGTCATTTTCGGAGGAAGAGGTAGCTAACATGGGTCTTGCTGGTGTAGCTGTTCTGGCAGATGGGTGGTCTGGGGCCGATGCAGGGGTGGGTTTCGCCTCGCTTCTTATCCTCGGGTGGATGATATCCAAAGAACGATGGGAAGGCAGGCTGACTGTGATGTTTGGCAGACAAGCAAACCACTTCTCCCGCTACGCGCCTGAGAAGATTCAGTACGGCATCGACCGCTACCGCAACGAGACGCGCCGCCTGTACCGCGTCATGGACACGCATCTGGCCAAGTCCTCGTCGGGCTACCTTGTCGGCGACCGGTGCACCATTGCGGATATCTCCTGCTGGGGCTGGGTGGCTGCTGCTTGTGAGTTCACCCCTTTTTACTATTTACCCGAGTATTCCACGAACGAGAATCTGATGTTTCCTCTGTAAAACAAGACTGGGCGGGCATCCCGCTGGACGAGTTTCCGCACCTGGACGCGTGGGTCGACCGGATGGTGGCGCGCCCGGGCATCGAGAAGGGTCGCCACGTGCCCAGCAAGCACACGTCGCTCGAGCACAGGCACAAGACGGAGGAGCAGCTCGACAAGGCGGCCGCGAATGCCAGGGCGTGGGTGCAGGATGGGATGAAGGAGGATGCTAAGAAGTGAGTGGTGTATGTCGCACTTGTAGTATGTTGGTCTGCTAGTATGTATGTGTTTGGGCGGGGTGGTTAGTCTGAGACGTCAAATTGAGCGAGGCTTGAAGCCTGGAGCTCCCCGTGGGTGTGGGTTGTGGAGTTTGAGCACGCCTGTTCCTGGTTGATGGAGCACACAACTGGGGCTGAGACAACCTGCAGCCGGGGGAGCTGCAAGCAAGCCGCTAAAGTCACGTGTTGCCCCGCTCTAGGCCCCATCGGGCTAAGGCAGTGGCGAGCCCACGTTTGCTTGGTTCTTTTGGCGCGACCCAAGAATTCTCAGCACCTTTGAACCTTAAACTGTGTGTGGGCTTGCTGCATCTCCTTCGCATCCAGAAACCTCGACCCATCACCACCACCCCGTCCCATCATCCATACAACACCACCCCAGCCGCGATACCCGACAGCCACCATGTCGTGGAGAAACCAGGGAATCACCGGCTCCAACAACATCCCGCTGGGCAAGCGCCGCTTCGGGGGCGACGCTGAGGATGGCATCGCCCACGGCGGCGCGTCGCCCAACGGCGCCTTTTCCGACGGCCCCTCGTCCAACGGCGCGCCCGCCAACGGCTTCTCGAATGGCGACCTCGACGTGAAGCGCGGTCGTAGCCCGGAGCGTGAGTCTATCTCCCCTGTTTCTCGTTTGCCCTTGTGGCCGTCTGTTTCTATCCTGGCGATGCTGACTGGCTCCCCGCTGCCTGCAGGCTCCGAGCGCGACGGCCCGAAGCATCGCAAGAAGCGCAACCGCTGGGGCGAGGCCACCGATAACAAAGCCGCCGGCCTGATGGGCCTCCCGACCGCCATTCTTGCCGACATGACCAGCGAGCAGCTCGAGGCCTACACTCTCCATCTCCGTATCGAGGAGATCACCCAGAAGCTCAAGATCGACGATGTCGTTCCAGCCGACGGAGACAGGTACGTGTCCCTCCCCGCCCAAACGCGCAAGTCGCATCACACACCACCCCCTTCTTGCCCGCCTACTGACACCACACCCCCCGCGCAGGTCCCCGTCGCCGCCCCCGCAGTACGACAACCACGGCCGCCGTGTCAATACCCGCGAACACCGCTACCGCAAGCGCCTCGAGGATGAGCGCCACAAGCTCATCGAGAAGGCCATGAAGACCATCCCCAACTACCACCCGCCCCAGGACTACCGCCGCCCCACAAAGACCCAGGAGAAGGTCTATGTGCCGGTCAACGACTACCCAGAGATTAACTTCAGTATGATTGCTAACCCTCTAACCCTCCTAACCACTCTGATTCCCCTTCCCCTCCGTCGTGCTCTGCCGCGCGCGCTCGTGCCGGCGTCCCCCCACCGCCGTGCTGCGCCTCGCTCGCCGACCCTGCTGGACTCTAACCCGAATCACTGTTCTACCCTTCGATGCGGCTTGACTAACATATAGCTCTCTCCCTCCTTTAAGTTGGCTTACTCATCGGTCCCCGTGGCAACACCCTCAAGAAGATGGAGTCGGAATCTGGCGCCAAGATTGCCATCCGTGGCAAGGGCTCCGTCAAGGAGGGCAAGGGCCGCTCCGACGCTGCTCATTCCAGCAACCAAGAAGAGGATCTTCACTGTCTCATCATGGCCGACACAGAGGACAAGGTGAACAAGGCGAAGAAGCTGATTCATAACGTCATCGAGACCGTACGCACCCCCCTCCCTCCTCTCTCTTTACAGACCTGTGTGTGCTAATCAGACACGTCATAGGCCGCGTCTATCCCCGAAGGTCAGAACGAGCTCAAACGGAACCAGCTGCGCGAGCTCGCTGCCCTGAACGGAACCCTGCGTGATGATGAGAACCAGGCCTGCCAGAACTGCGGACAGATCGGCCATCGCAAGTATGACTGCCCTGAGAAGCAGAACTACACGGCCAGCATCATCTGCCGCGTCTGTGGTAATGCCGGACACATGGCACGTGATTGCCCCGACAGACAGCGTGGTGCTAGCTGGCGCAACGACGGCCCCCCCGTCAGGCCCGGCGGTCGCTTGGGCAACGGCGGCGGCGGCGGCGGCGATGCCGTGGACCGCGAGTACGAGGTATGATGATTCCAATTTGCCCCTTTTTCTGTTCACTCACTGACACACGTTGCAGCAACTCATGCAAGAACTTGGCGGCGGCCCCGCCCCCGCGCTCATCGAAGCCGGCCCTGGCTCCCATGCTCCCCCCACCGGTCCCAGCGGCGGCGGCGATGCTCGGCCCTGGGCACGCGGCCCAACTGGCGGCCCTGCTCCCTGGCGTTCCCGGGACCGGGACGACCGCGGTCACGACGGCGGCGGTGGTGGTCCTCCGAGCGGTCCTTCTGGTGGCCCCGCGCCCTGGGCTCGCAACCGCGACGACCGTGGAGATCGCGACAGGGACCGGGACCGTGGCTACCGCGGCTCCGACTCCCGTGACGGAGGCGACAGCTACTACCCCGGCGGCGGCCACAACTCGTACGGCGGCGGCGGCGGTGCTCCCTCAGCCCCCGGTGGTGCTCCCTCAGCCCCCGGCGCCGCTCCCTGGCACCAGCCCATGGCCGCTCCCCCTGCGTACGGCGGATACCCTGGCTACGGCGGCTACGGCGCCCCCCCCGGAATGGGTGGTCCTCCTCCCGGTTTAGGCGGTCCTCCCCCTGGCTTCCCGGGTGCCCCCGGTGGTGCGCCCCCTGGCCTACCTGGCGGGCTGAACGCGCTCATCCAGCAGTACGCTAATGCCGTGCCGCCTCCCCCGCCGCCGCCGTCTGGGGACGCGCCCCCCCCACCTCCGCCGATGGATCTGCCGCCCCCGCCGCCGGGTGCTTAGTGCACAATAGTCGGGAACTAACTTGCTGCGGTGCATTTTCTTTACCCGTTGCGTCGGGCAGTGGGAAATGTTACTGACTCTAGGATGTTTTTGTTGTCGAATGCCGTTTTGTTTCTTTCTTACTCGTTCTCTCTACATTGATAGCCCTGAAAAATTACGTTGACTTGCGTGTTGACTGGATGGGCAGCTGCCTGAACGGCAGGCACTAACTGCATATTGTAGAAAAGCAGAAGTTTGTGATCATGTTTTTTTACCTTGAGCTGCAGAGGTTGATTATGTGATGCTCATGCTGTGCTCAACTGGTGGACGCGCTGCCTCATGCCATGTTCGATTGCTATACTCGATCGATGCCCAGGGGCGGTAGGTGAAGTGTTTACCTTGCCACGAATGCATTAAATGAGTATCCTTGTGTAAATCACCTTCCAGAAACCCGATATCATTCCTTGCCTGCCCCCTCTCCCTTCCTCACTACCCTCCCCTCCCTGCGAGGGTGCAGGGGTTGCGCGAGGGGCCGCAACTTCTCAAACGGCGGGCTTGGGAATATACCGGATGCACTGCCCCCCTCCCGCTCCCCGGCTGCTTCCCAGGTTATCTGTCCAACCCCCCGCCCCCCTTTCACCTCTCCTCAAACAGGCGATGAGCTACTTCTCCAATCCCCTCCTCTACCCCCCTCAACGGAGCGATGAGTATCGCTCACGCGTTCCCAGTATGGATATTTAGAGCCTGCTTCTTGCCCCTGTTCACTCACTCCCGGGGTGTTGTTCCTCCTTTCCCCACCCGCCAGTCTAGGCAGAGGTAGGTAGAGCCCGGGTAAAGTCCGGGAAGAAATCGACTCGGTTTCGGACTGGGTGGTCCAGAACCTTGAAGCCTTTTGCTCATCCTCCCTTTCTCCCTTGGCTTCGTACTCAGGATCCAGAATCTTGAGCCTTTGCTCATCCTCCTTGTATCGCTCGGCTTCGTGGGTTGCCGGCGAGTCTTCTCAGCCTTTTAAGTCGGCAAGCCTCCAACCCTCTGCTGGCCTGGTTCGGTCTTGGGTTGGACCATCTCGGGAGGGGTACAAGGGATGGACGGGCGCGTGCGTTTCGCTACGCGCTAAATTGTTGCGTGTGCGGTGTGGTCGCCACGGCTGCATCGCGGTCCTTAAGATGTAACTTGCCCAGCACAACGTGAAATGCAATCAGCTGGCCGGATATTGCTGGGGGTTTCAGCCAGGCGTCCACCTGCCCGGGGGCCTGGACACCCGGCCGCTCCGCGTCGTGACAGTCCCGTCGTTCTGCTGGGACCGAGTCACGCGCCGTTGTTGTTGCGGCTTCGAATCCGTCTTAGAAATCCTCGCTGACCCGAGCACGCGCGAAAGGTCGCCCCCGTCGACTCGACGGCCGCGGCGTGCGGGGGTGCGCCGGAGGGTGCGCGGCGGAGCGCTGGGTTCCCGCGTCATGGTCCGGCGCTGCTGCTCGACCCAGCGGAGCAGGAGCTTGTGCTTCTCGATGGCCTGCTCGCAGGCGTCGACGCCGCTGTGCAGGGCGGCGAGGGCGTAGGTGTCTTGCTTGGCCGTGCCTGCTGCGACCAGCCCCTCGAAGGTGGCGAGGCGGGCTTGTTGCGTCTCTAGTTTTTGGTTCAGTTCTTCGTGGCGGAGGAGATGGTAGTTCTGATACTCCGTCCAGGTTTCCAGTCGGGTTTGTTGTGTCCGGTCGAAGGTGAAGTGGACGGGGCCGGGCAGGCCATGTCGGTGACGCCGCTCGGCGGCTCGCTCCTCGTAGCGGTGAAACTTCTTGCTGCCGTAACGCTGACGAGCGGTGCGTTGGTAGTCGCAGAACTTGGACCAGTCCCATCGCTGTGCCGACAACACAGCATCGTCGGTTATAGAGAGGGAGTGCCAGTATGATATTATGGGTTGGTAGCGGGATGGTGGGTTTCGTAGTGGGACGGTAAGACTGGGTGGGTAGCAAGGAGGGCAGCCCTGGGCTATGAGGTCCTGGCGTGCCTGTGTCTCCAACGCCCGGGTTTCTTCGTCGACGTCGTCGCCGTATGGGGGGGGGGTCTCGGATCTGCGTTGTCACGGTGTTAGGGCTGACCGACGTGGGGCGGCACTTGGAGGGCAACGAGTGACAAACCTGAGGGCCTCGAGTTTGTGTTGGAGAGCGGCGGGATCGAAGGGCGCGGGGTTCAACAATCGCCTACGTGGCACATGTCAACGTTGCTGGCTCTTCGTGTCTTGGAGGGTTGGATCGCTGGTACCTGGCTCTATCGTAAACCGCATTCATGGCCTCCAGCGAGAGCTTTTCAGCGCCGGGAATAGTGACGGTTCTGTTCTCCCCCGGTTCGGCGTCAGTATCAAATGCGTAGCGGTATCGTTTGGCTTCCCAGGCACAAGCATGCAGCCGGCGGGCGGGGACGTGACTGACGTGACATGGCCGTCGGATTCAATGACGGTTCGCGCGGCCAAGTTGTCGAGAAACGAGTCGTCGGTGTCGCTCGGTGAGCTCATGGCAGGATTCGAGGCGTAGTCTCGGTTTGGGTGTGGGCATGACGTGGCGGGTGCAGTGCGTGGCGAGGTTGTGGTCGTCGTCGGGGTGTAGTGGTCTGGTGCTGTGGTGTTGGGATGGAATGCACCTTGAAAGCGAGCATGTTCCCGGCGAAGGCGAAGGCGGGCCAGCGCCCCCCCTGTCGCCACTAATTTAGCGAGCCAACGCCTGGCGCAGGGCTGAAGGGTCCAATCGGCGAAGACTCACATGGGACAACCCTCTGAGAACCGCACTAGCAATTCCCGTGCACATTTCCAGGCGCGGGCTGTTTCTTGGGTTCATTGGCCGTCCGTCTCCGCCGTGATGGAGGCTGGGCTTGACCCAACAGAGCCACGGAGGCGGCAGGCCTCGAGCTCATGAGCGGACCTCGAATCACACCCTAGCGACATGCCGACCCGGTGTCCAGGTCTCCTGCCCTCAACATGTATTACGATTCAAACGTCTTCGCAGTCATCACGGCGCATGACACAAGGAACCTGGCCAGCAGCGCCCTCAGGCTGCCCGAGAACTCCAGGTGGTTCCGCGCTGCAACTGGAGGGGTCGCCGACAGACCAAGCTTGGGGAGTCGCGAAGCCACGCCGGCCACGGACGTGTCCACGAGCGTGGTCGCTGGCGGGAATGAGAGCGACGACACCGAGAGCGAGGGGGAGGACGACTGGGCCGACGGCGCCGCCGACTGCCTCGTCGTAACCTTTGATGAGCCGTTGAAGAACCCGGAGAACGGACTGCAACTCGGGTCGAGTCCGCTGACGTCGGACATCCTGCTCGGCCACCGGGGCACGCGGGGGGTCAGCGCGAGGCGTATGACAATCTCGGTCCTTTATTGCCTTTTTAAGCTGTCTCATGAGTCGTTTTGCTCCCGCGACTCCCGAGACAAAGCTCACGATTGCCCAAATAGGACAGAAATGACTGACATTGTTGGTTAGAGTACAACATCACGGTGGACGACGACCTGCGGATCTGGCTCCACGACTATCACTCCAGGCACGGGACCGCCGTCTCTCTCGGCGGTCAGAATGGCGCCGAGGTGCGCAAGAAGGAGACGTGGCTCCTCGCTCACGCTGAAGGTCCCCTCCTCCCGGAGATCGCCATCTACTCGGGCAAGCTCGCCGTCAAGTTCGAGTTTCCCAACCACCACCACGGCATGGACCCTGCGTATCTTGCGTCCTTGCGGGGTTTTGTCCAGCGGGGGGGTAGTCATCCTCCCGGCACCCCACCAGTCGAGGGGCTCGCGCTGGACAGCGGGCAGACGACCCAGGCGCCGACCGGCACGGCGACCCCCGCCAGCGGGCTCCTCTACTACAACGTGAAGACCATCGGCAAGGGCGCGTTTGGGCAAGTCTACAGCGCGCTGCGGGGGCGCGATGGGCGCCTTGTCGCGGCCAAGACGTTCAAGCCCCCGCCGAACAAGAGGAAGCGGGGACAGGACGGCCCGGCGTGGCTGGCGGGGATACGCAAAGAGTTTGCCATCATGAATGATCATCCCCATGTGAGTGGCCACCGAACCCCCAGGAGGACTCCAATACCGTGCTGACCCCCAGACAGGATAACGTCATGGAGGTGTTCGAGTTCCGCGAGACGCCCACCCCGACCATCTACATGGCCTACTACCCCGACGGCAACATGGCGGACGCGCCCATCGCCTCCGAAGCCGACTACGTGACCGCCTTCGGGCAGGTCCTCGACGGGCTGGGCCACCTGCACGCGAAGGGGATCGCCCACCGCGACCTCAAGCCGGAGAACCTGCTCGTCCAAAAAGCACCCCTCTTCCGCGTCGTCATCGCCGACTTCGGCCTCTCCAAGGTCGCCACCGAGACCACCCTCCTCATGACCTTCTGCGGCACGCTCAAGTACCTCGCACCCGAGGTCTTCCCGGGGTCTGGGCTCGACTATGACCTCTCGGTCGACGTCTGGTCGCTGGGCGTCATCGTGCTCGAGTGGCTGTACGACATCCCGACGCCCAGAAAGGCGCCAGAGCCACCGCGGGCCGGGGCGCGGGTTACCCCGGACCAGTGGCAGTGGTGGGCGAGCGACTGGCGCGGAAGGATCCTCGGGCAGCTTGAGGACCAGGACGACGACCAAGTGGTCGGGCTCCTGCGCGGGATGCTCGTCGTTGATCCGGTGCGGAGGTGGGGCGCTGCAAGGTGTCTGGAGGCTGGGTGTAGGGACGGGGTGTGGGAGCGCCGTGGGGAAGATGGCCTCGTGGTGAGTGCGTCGGCTGTCGCGGGGCGGGGTGGCGTGGAGACGCCCAGGGCGGGTTCGCCATGGCGAGGGCCTCAGGAAAGCAGTGACCCAGATGCTACTGTCTTGCTGGAGAGGTTCAGGCGTAGCGGAGCGCCGTCGGTGCTGGGGCGCTCCTCACTGGAACTTGTTGAGGCTGGGGGCGGCCATCCCTCGTAGGCTCTGGGTTGGTGGGAGATGCCAACCAGTTTCATCACACGTGTGTGTGGTTGATGCTTTTTGGGTTGACCGTCATCTTGACCGACAAAGATGGCCATATCCTTCTCCATCTTGGCACCCTTGGGACTAAGTCTCCCATGCTGCATCTGGGCCATGATTGATCCTCGGCTTCAGCCACGTTCCTTCGCCTAAGGAGGGCAAGACGGTGAAAGGTTAACTGCCTACCTAGGTAGGTGGGTGCTAGCTTGAACAGCTGTTCTGGGCGATATCAGATCCGGGGAGCGAGTGTATTTTGTAGAACGAGTGGCACGGAAGCCATCCGGCCAAGAGGGGATGAACATGCCAGGTGGGAGAAGCCGCATGGAACAGGGCATCCTGTGACATCACAGAGCAGGGAGCTTGGGCCACCAGACCCCTGGAGCTGCAGCCCCGCCCGCCTGGGGTAGCGCTGTGGGCTGGCCACCGCAGCACTGAGCACGCACTAAGGGAGCTGGCCATGCGCGCCAGTCCAGTCGGGTGCCTTCCCCGACGCGCGTGCTTCCATCATCACTCATCTCATCTTCGTCTTCATCGCTCCACGTTCTCGATCCGTCCTCTCTGTATCTCGCTGTCTCCCGCCATCGGCTCGTGGCACTGCTACTCATCCCCCGCCACGGTCTACGGCGTCGAGAGAGGCATTCTCGTGAGCTGGTGGTCAGTGTGCTGCCCCCCAACACCCCGTCCCGGTTCGACGTGTATCGTCAGTTCTGGCCGAGGTCTGGTCACACCTAGGTCAACGAGTCAACAACGGAAGCACAAGCGGCGCCCTCCACACCGAAGCGAGGACCCCGTGTTGAGAGCACCCGTTTCCCCCTGGCCCGTTCTTCCATGCCGCCTCAACACCACGGGCCTGCGTGTTTGTGAGCGGGGAAACTCTGGAAAAGCTTCCCGTTGCTTCCCCGCACGCCTCGGCCATCGAGGGCACTGCGACACACCATGTTGAACCCCTTCTCCTTCCGCCCGGGGCCCGTCACCTTCTGGGCGACCGTGACCTACCTCGCCCTGCTCACCCCCCTCGTCATCATCAACGAGAACACGCCCCCCGCCCCGGCCACCGAGTCCCCGCTCAAGCACATCAGCCTGACCCAGGCATGGCTCGATCTGGCAACTCTCACCAAGGGCTACCACCCCTACAACAGCCACTACAATGACGAGCTCCGCGAGTTTCTCCTGCACCGGATCCGCTCCATCCTGGACGAGAATGATGTGGACTGGGCCGAGGAAACGTGAGTTCTTCACCCGGGCAGGCCATCTCGAGACGCTCTTATTCACCATGCTAGTTCTAGGTCTGGCTCCGCGTCAGCGTCGCGCAACGGGGATGCTGCAGTCACCCTATTTGACGACATGTCCTCCAACTGCACCTTTTTGATGTCCTCGGGCGTCGTCGTCAACCCCAACACCCCCCAGGTTGCCGCCTACTTTGAGGGCACCAACATTCTGGTCTACATCCGGGGCAAGGCCGATGGCCAGGGCCGCTGGTGGGACACGGCCGGCGCCCGCGAGGCCAGGCGCAGCGAGAAGGGCTTGACTTTGGTCAACGCCCACTATGACTCGTAAGAATCCCGCCACCCCCGCCTGGTGTAAAGTCGGCACCACCTAACACTCCTCCAGGGTATCCACAGGATACGGCGCCACAGATGATGGCATGGGCGTAGTCACCTGCCTGCAGCTGATCCGGTACTTCTCCCATCCGGACAACCAGCCCGAGAGGGGCATCGTGGTCATGCTCAACAACGGCGAGGAAGACTACCTCTACGGCGCCCGCGCCCTGGGACAGCACCCGCTGAACCCCTACATCCACACCTTCCTCAACCTCGAGGGCGCCGGCGCCGGCGGCCGCGCCATCCTCTTCCGTTCCACCGACCGTGAGGTGACTGCCGCCTACGCCGGCTCGCCGGCCCCCTTCGGCACCGTCATCGGCTCCGACGCCTTCGGCCTCGGCTTCATCAGGAGCGGCACCGACTACTCGGTCCTCTACGACGTCTTTGGCCAGCGCGGGCTCGACCTCGCCTTCTTTAAGCCGCGCGCGAGGTATCACACCAACCAGGACGACGCCAGGCACGCGTCCACCGGCAGCCTCTGGCACATGCTCTCTGCCGCCATCCACACGACCACCCGCCTGTCGGGCGACACGGGCGACATTTTCATTGGCCCGAGGCCGGACGGCGCCCGCGGAAAGGTGCACAACGGCAGCCCGAGCGACGGCGTGTGGTTTGATCTGTTTGGCAAGGGATTCGTGCTTTTTGGGCTGCGCGGCATGTTTGCCTGGTCGCTGACCGCCCTCATCGCCACCCCGCTCGTCCTGCTTCTCGTCAGCTTCCTTCTCCACAGGGCCGACAAGTATTACCTGTTTAGTTCGGCCGTCAAGACTGGCAGCGATCTGTCGGACGAGGATGAAGGCGTGGCGGTGGGCGGGTGGAGGGGCTTCTTCCGGTTTCCCTTTGCCCTCGTGGTGGCTGGGTCGCTGACCTTGGGAGCTGCCTTTTTGGTGCGCAAGATCAACCCGTTTATCATCTACGGCAACCAATATTCCGTGTAAGTACACCCCTTAAGGTTGGAATAGGGAAGAGGGCGGACGCGCTGACACGCAGTCAGCCTGGCCATGATGGTCTCACTGTTCTACTTCTCCTTCTGGTGCATCATGCGCGGCGCCAACTTTGCCCGCCCCAGCGCGCTTCACCGGGTCTACGCCCAGATCTGGCTGTTCACCATCGGCTGGGCCATGCTCGTGGCCGTCACCGTCGCCGAGGATCGCCTGCGGATTGGCGCCGGGTACATGTTTGTCTTTTTCCAATCCGCCATCTCCCTCTCCCTCCTCCTCGCGCTGTGCGAGCTGTTCGCGCTGCCCAAGAAGAGCGCCTGGGCCTGGAAGACGCGCGAGGAGCAAGACGACAGGGAGTTCTACCGCGGCCGCTCCAACGGCGCCCTCTCCCCCTCCCCGCAATCACCACCACCCGCTTCCCAGCGGTCATCAACCCCCCCCGGCACGCGCCACTCGAACAACTCCCTCACCCTAGGCACCGCCAGCGCCCCGGATGACTCCGCCGACGCCGACCCCCCGACCGAACGAACCCCCCTCATCTCCTCCACCCCGGCCACCGAAGCCCGCACCACCTTTGCAACCACCTACCGCCGCTCCATCTCCGCCATCGCCACCGGCGTCCCCACCCTCGCCAGCGGCACCCCCTTCCCGCACGAACAGCCCGGGTCCTCGGCGCTCCCCTCCTGGGCCTGGTTCCCGCAGTTCCTCCTCATCGCGCCGGCCACCGCCGTCCTGGCCGCGCAGACGGCGCTCATGCTTGTCGACGCCGTGCACCAGACGGGCGCCGACGGGAGCAGCCTGCTGCTTCCCTACCTGATCGCCGCGCTGGCGGCGGCGCTGTTGGTGCTACCGCTTGCGCCGTTTGTGCACAGGGTGACGCATCACCTGCCGCTGGGGTTGTTGGTGGTGGCGGGGGCGACGCTGGTGTGGAATTTGGTGGGGCAGCCGTTTGGGGAGGGGGGAAGGTATAAAGTGTATTTTGTCCAGACGGTGGAGGT
>MU856033.1:0-11085 GCA_033296695.1 Staphylotrichum tortipilum
CGTGCCCCCTTTCCTGGGCTCTCGGATCGCCAAACTGCGTATCTCGACGCACGACACAACGACGCGGGAATTGTGTGCCCGACGCATGTCGCTCTCTCGCGCCGTCTCCGCGCATCGTCGCCCGCCGCGTGCATCGTGCCTCGTCGTCTCCTCGTCCCGCGCAGCTGAGCTGACCAAAGGCCCGCCTGTTACTGCCCCTACAGAAGTCAACCGTTGAGTCGGACATCTCCGCCTCGAGCCGTCGTCGTCCCGTCCCCCTTCTCTCTCTCCTCGCGCCGCCTCGATCCCCCCTCCCGAGCTGCGACCTGCCGGACTGTTGCAGCGCCTCAACCCGCGACCCCCCTAGTTCACCATGTCGGCGTACTACGAGACTTCGCAATGGCCCCCTAGCGGCCAGGCCGGCTGGGACCACCAGACACCGCCGCCCGCCCGCTCCGGTGAGTCCTGTCCTCGTCCTCATCCTGCTTGCTCGGTTATGCGGTCCCTTGTTGCTCGCCACACCCGCCGTCAGCGCTGTCATCATCATCCGCTAACCTCTCACCCGTCGCCAGGTGCCAGCTCCACCGTCCCCCGCGAGGAGCCCGCCGCTTTTACCCATCAGCTCGACGGTACGTTACATCCTCGAGGGCCATCCGGGCGCACCCCCGTGCTTCGGGCGTGCATGGAACAGAACAAAGCGGAAACGGATTACACAAGTACAAGACACGCTGACTCCCCCCGCCAGAGGTCGACCGTGCCATCGACAACCTGATCAAGAGCGGCAAGATGTTTGGAGGCGCCGGGGCCCGTCGTGAGTCCCCGTCTTATCGCGGCCCCGCCAGAACATCCCCAGCCTTCGGTGAGTATGCTGCTCGGGACTGGCCGGGCCGACGCCGACGAGCCCTGCCCACTGACCGATGACTTTCCCCCCGACCCCAGACGGACGCCCGCCCGCCGGCCCCGGTTCGCGCCCCAACTCGGTGGCCAACTTTGACGACGCCCGCGGCCCCCACACCTCGTCGAACCTGCAGAACTTTTACGCCACCCAGCGCCACCAGTCCTCGCGCGGCTCCAACGAGGCGGAACAGATGATGCAGGCCAAGAGGAGAATGGCCGCTCAGCGGGAGCGAGAGCTTCGGAACTACCATCAAGAGCAGCAATACAACCGAAGTAGGCCGCCCTCTTCTGTATAGCATCAGTCTTCCTACCAGATGTCCAGAAAACAAAACCATAGAAACACAAGCCCCCCCTTTTCTCGGGCCGTCCCCGGAGCCTTCAAGCATTTTTCTCTCTCTTCCCAACATGTGTTGCGCGCCACAAGTGCGGTTCGACGACGCCCGGTGGTCCTGTGCTCTCTGAACGCTTGTAAAGATGATTGGGAGGGGGGCTGGGTTTACGAGACAGAAGAAACGTCCAGGACTCTATGCTAACTCGCCTTTTCTTTTCTCTTCTAGCCGTCCTCTCCGAGATGTCGTACGGCAGCAACAAGTCGGACCGCGCCATGAGCCCGGGCAGCAGCCTGTCGGAGGACGACCGCCGCAAATTCATCTCGCGCAGCGCCCTGTACGGCGGCGGCGGCGAGGGCCCCTTTGGCCCCGAGGGCACTGGCCCCGCCTACCCCGACGAGACCGTCCCCGGCGGCCCCCGCTTCCCCGGCCCCGCCGCCCTCCGCGGCCATTCGCCCCTGACGTACGAGTACGGCCGCGCCGCGCCCCCCGTCCACCCGGATGCTACCGCCGCGGGCTCCTCCCCCGCCGCGGAATCCGCCCCCGGCGGCACCGAGCAGCTCCGCTCCAACAGCAATGCCAGCCCGCAGTCCAACCCCGGCGGAAAGGGCTATGATGCCCCCTCTGCTGCTGCTCAGCAGGCCAGCCGCACGAGCGCCTCCTCGCCTGGCGGCTCCCCGCCGCGCCAGGGCGCGCCCATCGGCAAGGGCCCGCAGCAGGGGTCTGTCGCGCCGATTGGGACGCGGCCGTCGGCGGCTGGTGTGGGTGGTGGTGCGCCCGGAGCGCTGACGAAGAGGTCGACGACGCCGCTGCCGTCGCCGCTGAGCCAGGGGTATAATGCCGCTGCCTCTGCGGGCGGGAGTGAGGAGGGCGGTGCGCCGGCCAGCGCGCCGACGGCGGGCCCTGCCTCGGCGGGGGCGGATGGGGGCGCGAGTGTTGGACTGGCGGGGTGGGGTGCCAGGCCGAATGGGTGGGGAAGTAAGCCCGGTTTGGGGGTGCAGGCGAGTGTGTGGGGTTAGATGGATAATTTTGTGACTTTTTTTTGGGTTGGTGTTTTAGGGTGGGTTTGGTGGCAAGGTTAAAGATTGGGAGCGTTTTTCGGGATAACTTACCTGGAGTCCTGGGCGATTTGGTGGGAGGGGGGTAGGCAAGGGTAAGGCAGCAGAGCAGGATGGGGTGCGGTGGGAGGTGGGTTTTGTTCAGTTCAGTTTAGTTTTTTTGTCAAGGAGGGAGGGAAAGGAGAGGATGATGGGGGAGAGGGAATTCAAGAATAGCTTTTGCGTTGCTTGCTTTGCTTTGCTTGGCTTGCTTTGCTAGTTTAGCACGGACGGGGCGGGATGGGATGGATGGATGGATGGGGCATTGAATGGCTGGCTGGCTGGTTGGTTGGTACCTCGGTGCACACATGGGGTCAAGGGGTTGGGGTGGAGGTTTGGTGGGTTGGGGTGGATAAAAACAGAATGGTTGGTTGGTGTCTTGTGGTGTTTTGTTCCTTTTTTTTGTCTTCTTCCTGGGGTGATGGAAAGGGGTTGGGGATGAGGAAGGGGATGTGGAAGAAGGAAAGGGGGAGAAAGGTGGCATCTTTTTTCGGACTGGACTGGGAAGGGAAAGAAAGGGGTTTTGGGATGGTGGTCGGGTGTCGGTGGGTGGGTTGGCGTGTGAGGCCTGGGTGTTTCTGCTTGCTTGCTTGCTTGCTTGCGGGCTTACTGGCTTGCTTATAGTGTTGATATTGATGTGGTAGGGGGGTGGGTAGATTGGCCAGGGATCGGGATAGGTGGGGTTGGTTGGTAAATGGATTTTTGTTGGTGTTTTGGGCTTCTTTTGTTCCCCCATTGTGGTTGTTGTTGTGTTGTTGTTGTTGTGTTGGTGTTTGTGCTATGGAGTTCGTGCGGTGTCTGTTGTGCTGGTCTCGGTCCCTCGTGGCTGCGTTGGCGTCCTACCGAGATGTTTATTTCCCGTGTCATTATGCTGGTGTCGGTTCCCCTGGTCCTCCTTGGGTTGGTGTGTCTTCAAGACGGCCCCTTTCTCATCATTGTGTTGTTCCTTTGAGACCTTTCCCTCTTTATTGTGTTGGCTCCATCAACAAGGCATTGACCATCTTTATACGGGTGCATGGGTTGAGCAAGCAACCATGGCAACGCGTGGGGGTGCCATCGTGGTTGGTAAAGCAATCTCCACCGCCTTGCTGGCTCGGGGGATCAACACCACTGACATTGCTATCAAGGATGTGCTTTTTGTTGTCCCGGCTGGTCTAGGAGTCAGGGGGTGCTGGGCTGGGTTGTTATACTTACGTCCAACAACCAACTATCACGTCAACCGACATACGGAGGTAATGCGGCACCGGATCACGCGAGAACACAGGGTGCTGCATACAAGTTATTGGTCATGTTTTCGCTGAAGTGTCTATTGCCATTGTTTTACACATTGTCGGGGCACTCACAAGGGACCGGTATCTCCTCTGCTAGACCTGTGTTCTTCCAACACTCTCTGAATGCAACAATGACCTCTCTAGGATCTGGAACATTCGAGTCACTACAGACATTAATGGACAGAGGCCTCCATTTCGAGGGAGACCTACTGGAGGGGCCAAGTTCTTCCCCATGCGCCAGTTTCTCGCCGACACTTCATCGAGTAAGCAAGACGGTATTACTTCAACAAGTTTCTCTCATACTAGTCTTCACCCAAAACCAGCAAATTTCAGCATGCCAACAGAACTCCACGCGCCCGGCCGTGGCCACAACATTGACCAACTCATTGATGATTCCCGGCCAGCCCCAAACCCACCTGCCAACCTGGAGCCGAAGGAATGGGAGGACGAGCTAGACGCTATCGACGTCGGCATCAACAGGATAAGGAAGGGGGATGAAAACTGGAAGTCGGAGGCGGACTCTTCGGCTGGAGACCAGAACAGTAACAACAATGAAACCTGGCAGCGTACAGAGCAGAAAATGGCCGCCGCCATGTGGCACCTCGAGGAACAGAAGAGGCAGCAAAGCAAAGCAATCACGGCCGATCTTGACAAGAGAATGAAGAAGCTTCGGCTCTCGCTGCATCCGGATCGGTTCAATGGGGCGGACATGGATCGGCCTCCCCCCGAGTACGGTCAGGGAGATGAATGGCGGGGAGCGACACGAGAAACCAGAAAGGAAAGAAGGGGAAGAAGCGCAGGGACGCTGCTGAAGACAGAGCGCACGGTTCGAGTCCGATAGACAGAGCAGCCAACCGCCGTCTGGGCCATCTCTGATCGATTCTCGCGGGATTCGTCCTCTCCACATTCCTCTGAGAGCGAATATTCTTACGAGACAGACAGTGGGAGTGAAAGAACCAGAACATCCGAACTGATCGAAACTCACCGCCCGCCGCCAAAGGCAAACGCCAGGAACGAGTCCAGGTATCAAACCCCGAGACAACCGGATACACCTCATGAAAGACAGAGGCGCCGGAGCAGCACCGGAGGTCATCAAAGAGGGCACAGGGGACGTGACCAGGAGAGAGTAGATGAAGATGACCGAAGTCCCGAGACCGGGAAACAGTCTCGAAGATCAAAAGACAAAGCCGCCGCACCAGTCTGGCATTGACCGCCACGACGAAATGAACGACGTCCGGACGACTCGCCGGTCACGTAGATCCTCCCGCCCAGCCGATGCCGCTCCTGGCCAGCGAGCTTCTTCGAGGCTGCCCGACCATCCGAAGGCTGACTCGGATCAGAGTGAGAATACCACGAGCTGGGCACTGGTACCGACGAGGGACGGAAAAACAGCCAAGCCGTCGACGAGGCGGCGCTACGTCGAGGAACAGCGGCCGGATAGCAACGGGCGACGGCGGTCGGACGAGGCAACTCCAGCGGACCATGGGATTCCAGAACCCTATTCCGTTGTTTACCGTCAGCACTGGAAGCCGACCTGGGACTCATTTAAAAGCGGCGCTTGGTGATCCGGTCTGCCGGCTCGGCTTGTGCGGGTCCAACAACCCAGACCCCGGAGCCCTGGACTGGAAGGCTCGGATTGGGATAAGACTAGCGTACTAGATTGTCATTTTCTTTCCATCTCTATGTCCAATTGTACTGGCGATCCAGGTGGCTAGAAGGCTCGAGTGATTGGTGCTGGCAGTATGTGATGTGAACAAACGTTGCTTGGCCCCAACTTTGGTTGTGGCGGGACTCCCGGTCGACGTCAACGTGGGCCGCTTTGCAGGCCGTTGTTGGAGAGAAGTTGTTGTTGCTGTTGTTGTTCTTATTGTTGTTGGCAGGATGCTAGGCCTCGAGTTATTTACACTTGCGGCCAACAACGCAGCCGACCAACCAGTCAGCTGATATTCTGGCATAAAGGGGCATGTTGTCACGGGTGAAGGATGAGGTTGGGGGAGGCACTGCATCAGTTTCCTTTGTGTATGCCCTTTGGGTCTCTCCTTTGCAAGGCCATTGTTCATCATTGTACACACAGTTGGGTAGTTGGGTGCTCATGTGAGATTTGAATTTGCTTTGTTCAGAGGCATAGTTGGTCTTGTTGGCGCTTCTCATAATGGAACATGGTGTCATCTGAAGCTGGGCACGCTCTCCAGGGTGCAGCAGACATTGGTGGAGGGAATAGGGCCTGAGTGGCCAAAGGGATAAAATACATCGGCTGCGTCATCTTTCATGGACGGCTTTCCACAGTTTCCTCGCCCCAGAAAAGCCATCCGCGTCAATTCTCTCCCTTGCCATGCCAGAATCGAGGCACTAATTATACAAGCCTCGTTGCAGAATCCGTCACATCCTACAACTTGGGAGAGCAGGTATGGGACTCTCCGCAAGAACCCTCCCCGCCACGTTCCCCCAGGCCCCAATACTATTGCGGCACGCATCACGACACACTTGACTCCAGACACGACGACACCAGCAGTGAGAGTGGATCAGAGGTAACTACGACTTTGTCCGGCAACACGAGAATCCCGTCTCCACTACCAAGCTGATCTACCCAACACGAAAACGCGTGCCAGGCATGGGGAAGTGACGATAGCTGTAATGTAAGGCTAAAACACCGACTTGGAGGTGCAGCTGGAGAACCATCGCCGGGCGGACACCATGGACGTGTGGATCATCAGTTTGAACGCGACGATATCGCGGTCTCAGACGATGACATATACCACCAATTGATGGGCCCGGGCCTTCTGTCCTCCCCGCTCGCCCGACCGGCCGTGTTCGTCCCTCGCCAGCGTCGTCGTCGCCGTCGCCGCGGTATCCCAATATACCCTCCAATCTGAGGGAGACTGGATCTGACCCCTGGGAGCAGAGAACTCGGCAAAGAGAAAAACATGCGAGTATGAACCAGCCGCAGCGTAGCATGTCACGACCATCCGCGCATGGAGATGGGAGAGGTAGGTGGGAAGGAGAAGAGAGGCCGGCCGGAAATCGGAGCAGGAGCAAGAGCCGCGTGAGAAGTAAGAGCCGGGGCGGACACAGAACGAGAACGAGAGAGTAAGATCGAGGAGGATGAGCGGCGATGGATGGGACACGGGCAAGGCGAGGAGCAAGAACCGGGACCGGTGGGAGCGAGAGGAGCGGCAGC
This sequence comes from Staphylotrichum tortipilum, assembly GCA_033296695.1. Classification (NCBI taxonomy): domain Eukaryota; kingdom Fungi; phylum Ascomycota; class Sordariomycetes; order Sordariales; family Chaetomiaceae; genus Staphylotrichum; species Staphylotrichum tortipilum. Next base: position 6,752 of record MU856033.1, read on the forward strand.
AGGAGTCGAGAAAAAAGGGCGGCGGTGGAAGGCATTCGACATCCGACGACAGGAAGACCCGGAGGCCATCGACGTCAAAGCCGAATATTCAGGACCAAGCGCAGACAGGGCGGCAGCACCGAAAAGCTGATCCACAAGTGCACCTTTGGCAACGATTCGAGGGGTGGCCGGATGATTCGCAAGCGCACCTTAGGCAACGATTCAAAGAGCAGCAGGCCCAGCCTCGACCCGATTCGCTGCTTCATTCTAAGCCAGCTTCGCGACCTCCTCATATGTTCTATTCGCCGATGTCCTATGATATGTCCGATCCAAGGGCTCGGAATTGGGCGGGTCCGGGGCCGCATTTCGTGCCCCATTATGGGGGCTTATTCTGCGCCCGGCATGGGGATTCCCTGAGGTTACAACGGGCCTCCTCGGGGGGGTCACGGGGCTCACGGGGCTCACTACATGCCCCATCCAGGGCCTCCCGGGGGTTACTACGGGTCTGGCTATGGGCGCTAGAAAGCATCGATTAGGATGGCATTGCCAGATTGCTATGCTTCTGAACACGAGGCCACGGGCGACTCTAACACCTGAGCCGTGCTGGCTAAGAGCTTGGCATGGTATGAAAGAATCAGGTCAGCACCCAAAATCGAGGGTATTACCACACGACGGCACCAACTCCTATACCCACGCTAAATCCGCATTGTTTCAGGCCTCGAATAGCATGCGACCCATGCTCCTTTCTTCGTAATTGAACTATAGTAGGACAGAAATAGCTGCTAGTCTCCTTAATAACCCAACCCCGCTGGCTCGGGCTGTCACCCCTATTCACCCCTGAATCCCACCCCCTTTTCTGTTTACATAATAATTTCCCCCATCAGTGTTTGCCTCTCCTTACCGTGCCCCACGCGTGCCGTCCGTTGGCCCGACAATGCGGACGGCCCGGTGCTGTGCCGCCTGCGGCCGCTTACCCCGGCCAGGGGGGAGGGGCCGGGTCGCGGCGCGGGCAAACTGCAGCAGTGGGCCTGTCACCATGTGGCCCGACGCCTTGGAATCGGAACCAACTGGCTGGGACCCGGGTTGCGTCCAGTTGGATCCCATTTGCGGGTCTTGTTTTGGCCTAGGGGACGTGGAGGTGTTGGTGCTGGGGGCGGCGTGGCCTGCCTCTGTAAGCCGATGGCCCAGCTCGAACTTGGCACCGAAACCATGCTCGTGGAAAAAGGAGGCTGTATGTGGCCTGCTGAACGCTGGCCAATGTGGATGACTTGTTGGTCGACAGACGGACATGCCTGAAATGTGGCAGCATGGCTGCAGCCAAAAGGCTCCAAGAGGTGTTTATCGCCGCCAGCCCCGCACTCAGAGCTTCCACGAGATTTCACCCCAGTGACTTTCTGGCTCATACAGTTGGCAGTAGACACCGAGGTCCAGTTGTGCCCTCGTCGACACTTGTTGACGGGGCTATCGGGCACGCACCGACTTATTCGATTGTCTCCCCGCCTTGCATATGACTCACTCACACCAAGTTGGGATCCCGACGGACCCCGTTGCTCGGGGATGCCCCTGGAGGAGGTGGTGTCAAGCCTGAACTGGTGCGCGACCTGCGGATATGAAGCTTTGGAAGTACGACTGGAAGGCTGCCAGCTGAGCAATACAAATAATGAGGCAGTTCCCAAGACGCCCCGACCAAGCATCTCGCCGTTGTCCTCCGCATCCTCTCCAGTTTCACAGACGCCAGTTGGCTCAAATCTCACCGCTGCCTCCCGCTCTCACTCTAAGTGCTCCGCTCTTGCGAAGACGACGACACCATGGCTTGTGGTTGCGAACGCCGCATCGCCCCCAAGAAGTACACCAACTGTACCGCGAGCCCGAAGCATGAGGTCGAAGACGTCGCCTTCTCGGATTACGCCGACCGTAGTGGACTGAGCTGTACCGGGTATAAAGACGTCCACCCGGGCGCCACGACGGTCAGGACTGTAGGTAACACCTGCCCCAAGTGCAAGGTATAGACACCCCCGTCATGTTCCACGTCAGGCGTCAGGCTCTGGGAGATCCTGAGGGTGTGTGTATGGGCTTGCGAGAGTTGACAACATGCACATATGTTCGGGTGAAACGCGTCCTAACCTCTGGGGGTAGTGCCTGGATTGGAGAGGTTGATGACTCGACCGTCCTGAAGTATCCCGCGGCCGCCGGCGAGGACGTCGAGCGAATTGAGGCCGAGAAGAACATGCTACAAGCAATCCCGCCGTACAAACACGTCATTGGCTTTAAAGGCTTTACAGATGAGGGAATCTATCTAGAGCGTGCGATAAACGGGACTGTGGTCAAATATATCCTCGAGTCAGGCCAGCCCATCTCCCTCCAGCAACGCCTAGCCTGGTGCCGTCAGACCGCCGAGGCCGTCGCCTGGGTCCACGTATCACGGGCTGGAATGGCAATGTTGGTGACTGCTTGTAATTCTTGTGGTTGCACGAGGAACCAGAAGTGAGAGGCTCCGCAGCGCGGGAGGAGACCCCCACCTCCAGCGTGCAACCCTAACTCTAACACATGCTCCATGGCACGGGCTGTGCCCGTGACACCACGCCTACCACGTCCTGCATTGCGATATCCAGCCTTCAAACCTTCTCCTTGACAAGGATCTTCACGTCAAACTCTCCGACTTCCAAGGGAAACTCCTGACCGAGGATGGCACAGTCCTTGCCGACGGCTGGAGCATGGAGGGCTGCAGGTTCTCGTGCCCCCGCGGGGACGACGACTTCCGTGCCAACATCAAGATGGACCTGTTTGCTCTGGGTTGCACTATCTACTTCATTGTCATGGGGCACGCCATATACCCAGTTATGGTCGACGGGGAGGAGAGCTACCGCCGGATGGTAGGAGAGAGGCTTGCAAAGAGGGACTGGCCCCGGGAGCAGCATGTTTGTGGTGCAATCACCTTGAAGTGCTGGGAGCAGCAATACGAGTCGGCCGCCGGAGTGGTGAGGGACCTTGAGATTGTCGAGCAGGAACATGAGTTGGATGCTGGGGGGTCGGGGAGTGGCCCGGATGGAGGCGCAGCGGGCGGGCCAGAACGGATCGCAGTAGTGTCACTTTCTCTCTGCATCCCATACCTGATCACTCTCGCCTAAATCCCTGTGGAAGCCAACTCGTTTCTGTGCCACATTTGTGTACTTGTACGTGTGGTGTGCCGAGCCGAACCGAAGGTTACGGCTTGCCCCCCCCCCCAACCAACCACCACCATACCACACCAACACACCAACCACTCTCGGCAGAAAAGGGGCTGCGAACCTTGACTCTAATACATACGACCATAGATAGTAGAAAACTCGGGATCCCGTCCGCTCTCCCCTAGACAACCTACTAATCGCCACCAGATTATCTAAGGGGGAGGGCAAAACGTCGCGAAACGGCAGAGGCCTCACCGTCGATTGTTAGTAAAGATGGGATGCGACGGGATGGGCCGTCCCGCCGCCGTGCCTTGCGGCGGCGCGGTTGGCCTGGCCTCTGCTGTTTTGAGGGAAGCCGCTGGGCCGCCTCCTCCCTCCCTCGCTCCCTCCTGCTCTGGCCCTCGCGCCGCACGTTGGCTTGGCCGTACGCAGGATCCGCGACCGACCGTCTGTCTTCTCTTGCAAAACTCGCATCCACCGGGCGAAGATGCTTACCAGGCGCCGCGCTGTTGTCGATAAGCCGGCCTACTCGCGCGACCGTGGCGAGTGACAACGAAGAGCGGATCAGGACGATGAGTTGTTCTTGGATGCCGATCTTAACGACGGGCGGGTAGTGTGCCCGAGCGGGCAAGAAGAGCGGGTTCGCTCCTGGCAGGCGATGCAGCTGTTAGTTAGTAATTATCTCTGGGTCTTATATTGATGATGTTTGCGCGCTTTACTCCGCTGACACGAAGCAGGAAGGCATAGGTTCGTCCAGACCTATAAGAGGCAGTTTAACTTCGACCAAGTCTGGCTGGGCCTAGGGAGTATGCCGGGACGATCCGGACGCGAAAGCCATCATACGGTCGTACTGTCGCGACTGTAACGGGCTGAGCCATGTGGGCGCCGGACCCGTGAGCCCAGCGGGAGCCGCGGACCCGTAAATCTAGATACTACTAATCCGTAGTTAGTTAGTTAGTGGGCGCTCGCAGGGCACCCCAGCAATGACGTAATATAAGCGACGATAAGATAGACGTCTCGTAGCGCCAGACATATACAGCACGTGACTGTTTACGCCTTGGTGCACAGTGGCCAGCGCAAGCGGCCAGCGCAAGCGCCATCGACAAGTGTGCAAAGGCAACCCAGCAACAACACCCAGCAACAACACCCAGCAACAACACCCAGCAACAACACCCAGCAACAACACCA
>MU856034.1:304-13494 GCA_033296695.1 Staphylotrichum tortipilum
CCTGGCATGCGAAGTGGCGAGAGCCACACTGGCTCTGCTTCGATAGCAACCTCTCCAGGTTATATCACTCGGCGGACGACGCCGGAGATCTCATTGGCGGCACATACTCCGTCAACCATTGACAGATCCTTCCTCGTGGCAATCACCAGAACATGCTCGTTCACGGCGCAAAGGTAAAGATGCGCGGGCCCGCCTTCAACCCGTCGATGGGATCCTGGCCATCATCCGGCGTCGGAACCCCCGACGCGCTCTCCACCGCCGTCCGCAGCCCCGAGAGCTCATACATCAAGACCACCCTGCAGACGGTGACCGACGCCGTGTAGCGGCCAATGACACCAAACGCGTCCCGCACCGAGATAAACTGCATGCTCGAGAACGCGAGTGTGCCAAAGATGACGTGGAACGTGGTCGACGTCGACGTGAGCCACGACAGTACAAGGAACTGCTTCGTCTCGGGGATGGTCTCAACCGTGATATTCTTCTCGTTGCACAGGGTGAGCTCGGAGCGCAGGAGGGGCTCCTTCTTGGGGGTCAGCAGGCGCAGGCGGGACCTGAGGCAGAGCGCGCCGATGATGTGCACGAGGATGCCGGTGCCGGCCCACAGGCCCGGGAGGTAGCTCGAGTCGGGGAGGATCATGGTGGTGACGCCGACGCTCAGCCCGTAGGTGACGTGCACGACGTTGGCGACGGCGGCGAGCGTGATGACGTACTCCAGCAGGACCACGAACCAGGAGGGCCCCATGTAGAAGCTGTAGAAGCGGCCCTCGCGGGCGCGCAAGATGCCGACGGGATCCTTGTACTCGAACGGGCGGAGGGCGACCACGACGGGGGCGCCAGCCAGCAGCAGGGTGGTCAAGAGCGGGCGGCGGCCAATGACATAGAGGAGCGCGCTCTCCTCGCTGCTGGAGCCGAGTACCGACAGGGCAAAGGGCATGATGCCGAGCAGCACGGCGGCCGAGGCCATGTTGGCCTTCATGAACTCGGATGTGTTGGAGAGCACGCACTGCACGACGGTTTGGCCGGCCGACGTGGTGCCGTTGGCGGTGTAGTCGGCCTCTTTAGGCGGCAGGTCGGCGTTCCAGGCCTCGTACTCGGCCGCGCAGTTGGACTCGAGCGTCGCCTGGAAGTTGGCGCCATACTCGGGGTACCAGGTGCGGAAGGATGACGCCGCTGCCACATGGGCAAGCACGCCAGCGGCGCAGAGGGCAATGGTGCTCGCTTTCATGGTGGGTTGGCTTGGCTTGGGGGAGGCCTGAGAGTTGGTCAGCGGGAGGGTCGTCGTGGTCAGCCACTTTCACATGCGTGGCGTCTCGAGCGCGTCGAGTGGATGGACAGGCAAATTCTCGGGCTTCTGGTGTACGTACCTGCGCGCTAAATTGGGCGACTGCGGGAAGAATCAATCGTCGGGCGCTGATTCCGGATAAGTCTGACGAAAGCAAGAGTCGCAAAATGAGAGCGCGTCAAAATGCCGCGAAAACCTGCACGCTGCCACCCAGATCTACGCGCCCCGGCCATGCCCAACGGGATTGCAACCTGCAGGAGAAAAAAGCAGCCGAATTCCACATCGCGAGCGACACAAGGGCGCGGCAGCGCTAGCTCTATATAACGCTGGCGCACTGCCAACAACCAACAACATGTTTGGCACATCACGTGCTTTGGCCCCTGCAGCTGTGTGTGACGAAGGGTCTGGCCAGGCTGTGTGGTGGAGTTCGGGTCCGCCCGCCCGCCCTTGGCGATGGCGCAGGAGGTCCTGAAAGTCCACTCCCGAGGCTGAGTAGCGCCAACCACCCGCTGTGCTGCTGCAATTGATTTAGCCGGGTTGCAACGGGCTGGACATTTGATGTGGGCGAGCATGCCACACAGTAAATTCTGTGAATGTGATCGAGTTCAGGTTGCTCGAGTTGGGGCTGAAATGGGGCTGGTTCAGGGCCCTGAGTGTCGTGTTTCAGCGCGGTGGACCCGGCCCGCCCCGCTTTCCCGATAGCCTCCAACACATCTAATTGGTTGCCGTGTTAATGACCCCCAAAACCCCAACCCTGGAAGCCGCTCCAGGGGCATCACACTAACATCCAGCCTTCCATCCTCCTCCACCTTTGCAAGTCCACTGGTGACACCCGTACGTGGGTGTGACAACCCTGCTGTTGGTATGTGCACACTTTGGCAGCAGTGCCAGACAGCAGGTTGAGCTCAACCCAGGCATGCGTCTTTGCGAGGTTGAAGTTTGTCGCCCAAGTCAACACCAACTTCCAGGCTCACGTTTCACCTTGACCTTTCGGATTCTGTTGGCCAGTCGACGCGAGGCATTAAACCTACATTCAAGATCACCTAAGTGACCCTGTCTGTCGGAATTCATATGTCTGCCTGGAAACGTGTTAACATGTAAACTATTCAGTAGTGGTGAGAATCAGTTTCAGAACAAATACGCAGGGCGTCGATGGTGGCAACGTGTGCATGTTGTCTTTAGGGGCAGGCGAGGCAGTACTATACTAGACACAGGTAATTAATTACATTCACATCATCTCCACTATGTTGGAAGTAGAGACTGGGCCTGGAGAACTTCCCGCATACCGCATCATCTCGAGAAACTCAGAAAAAGCTAAGCCGATTAGGCCTAGTGCATTCCCCACTAAGTGGGTCTCAGCCACAGCTCTGTCCCTCATCCTGCCCCTGATCCTGCCCTTCACCCTGCCCCTGATCCTGCCCCTGATCCTGCCCTGATCCTGCCCCCTGGCCTTGATTGCCTCGCTCCTTCTGAGCCCTCAGCCGCTCAATCAAGCTCGCCTTGTTCCCAGAGACTTTGAGCTTATAATGCTTGCACAGTCGAACAAGCTCGCTCTTTGTCAGAAGGCTGAACTGCCTAGGTCCTGACACATCCTCGGTGCCTGTATGAAAGGCAACCAAGTCGTCAAGGGCCGTAGGGAGCTCCTCGTGGTCCTCCACCTTGACTGTGATATCCACTGCTTCCTCCCAGCCATCCCAAACCAGTGAGGAATTCGGTATGCCCTTGATGTTGATGAAGTAGTCTTGCGACCCATCAGGCCGAATTGCGATCCCAGTGTCAATAAATGACTTGATAATGATCTCCCTTTTCTCAATGCACACCTTCTGCCAGACCTTTGCCACAACGTGAGTCATCATAATACGCTTGTCCTTGACTGCCCAAGCCTGCCCTGGATGCTCCTTCTCCCAAGTAGTAATGTCCTGATCGATCGTGTCTCGCAAGAGGTTCTTGGACATACTGTTCACTGCAGTGTCAAGGGGTTGGAGAAGACAGGTCAGGCCGCCTGGTATCATCGCTGGCAAAACATAAGCAGGTAGTTCCATTTGGAGACGAGTCCTTACTGCATCAGTCTTGTGGAATGATGCCACATCCATGACTAGCATTGTGTCACCCTCCAAGATAGGCTTCAACTGCTGGTCGATCCAGGAGAGGAAAAGCTCCTCGTTATTATAGGCCTCTTTGTTGAACTCGACGATGACATCAGGGTGATTGTCACCGGCCACACTGAAGTCGAGTCATCAAGGAAGATGGACGCTGCAATGGATTCACTGAGGAGATGTGCTGGAAATGGGGTACAACCGTATGACCAGTTTTGACAAAGAACAGATCCTTGGGGATCTGTGGTCCGAAACAGGAGCGGACTTCTCTGCTAAATACATGCGAGTGTCAGGCGACCTGCCTGCGAGATCATGCTCCTCGATCATTCGATCATCCCATCTTCTCGATCATTGATCGTCCTTTCTCGATCATCCCATCTCGATCCTGTGCTTGCAGGGCCACTGCGGTGGTGTGGCTGACAGTGATAAGCTGCTCTCTCGTCCGTGGTGATATTTCCTTGCCCATGGAAGATGAGTGTTGGGCATAAGCGCGGCTCGCCATCAGTAAAGATATAGAGGATCAAAGTGGCTTGTCGTTTCCCCCAACCATTGCGTGAAGTTTTTGCGTCAACTGACTTCGTACCAATGGCATCATATGTGTAGCCATCAAGGAACTCGAAGGGCAGAGGAATCTCGTCAAGGTTCAGGATCCGGCTCTTTGGGAAACGGCGTGGTGGCGAGCCTGGTGGATTTTCGAGGGTTGGTGCGAGGACGGTGTTCTCTGGCGAAGTTGACTGTGAATTCCGTTTGATGAATCTAATACTGTTAGATAGAGAAGAGATATTTAAGGGAGAACTTCTTACCTGAGGAAGCTGCTGACAGTATCGAGTAACTCCTCTGGAAGCTTTTGTGCTTGGTGAGTGATTCGCCGTCTTGCGATAGAATGGCGTTTGAGGAAGCCGGTAAACCACCCCCGAGAGAAGGTAAAGATAGAGGGGTTTTCGGGGTAAAGAATAGAAAATATCTCCCTTGATTCGCGACGAAACCATCCCATTGTTGTGACAAGCCGTGTTTGACGACGCTCCTAAAATCGCTCGTACAGCTGCTCCTCAAGGTCTGGCCACCAGGGACTGCCATCACGGTTGTTTCTTGCAGAATTGCCTCACGCCTAGCCCACCAAGAGCCGACCGTATCAGGTGGTATCTTGAAGAAGGCCGCTGCTTCCTCGAGGGTCACATCACGGTATGCAACCAGATCCACTGACAGGATGGCATCGGCCTCACTGCTGCCTTGGCGACGGCGGCGTTGTTGTGCCAAGGGGACACGAACTACCTTATGGTGAAGTAAGAAGGTCAGAACCTGGACCTTATTTTCCCGAGAATAGCTCCTTTGCTGTCGTTTCACCAGCTTGTCGACAGCTTTGCGGTCGAGCAGGGACTTCGGTTTTGGACCGGGTTTCTTTCTAACAGGAGGGGCTCCCGGCACGCGAGTGATGTTCGCTGGGATCGGCTGTAGCGGTTGTCTTGATTCAGTCAGGGCCGGCTGCGGCGTAGCCGCGGTAGCGGCGCTGGCCTGCGTCGACTGAGGGGGCATTTTTGGTGTAAATCACATACATATGGCCTCGATGAAGGACTTGAATGCATCCTGATGAAGATATGGCTGAAGTGTGGCTAGGATCCACCTATTAGTGGAGAACCCTGGGTCCACGGCCGCTCCAATTCGATGCGCGCTCCTGATGCACTAATCCTAATCGGCTTAGCTTTTTCTGAGTTTCGCGAGATTACCTATACGGTATTTCTTAGAGCAATCATTGATCCCAGGCAGCAGGAAGAAACTCGGCCTGGCTGATAACTCGGAGTCCCTCCCGAACGAGCCCACTTCTTCACGACTACTCTCCCGAGTGTGAGCGTGTTTGCCGTTGTCATTCTTCTCCTCGTAGGCAGAAGCGAAGTCAGCGGGGAGATACCACATCATTAGAATGCAACATACGTGTAACCAGGCGTATGCCTGGATTGTCGCATTGATGAGCAATCCCAGAAACAAGAGAGCACCGAAATGTTATGTTGTGGGCCCGATGACCCTTCACGACTTCGCTGATACTGGAATGAACTCAATCCCTTCATTGTCATCTCGATGGAGTGCATGGCTCCTGCGCGGCCATTTCCCCGATACCAAGTTGCAGTGTCTCAGTGGGGAGCAGAGGTGGGGCTGGGCTTGGGTGCGGAACGCTCGGCTGGAAATGGGGGTGGGTGAGTGTCGCAGGATGGCGAGGAGCCGGCGGAGTCGATGTCAGAGGCCCAATGTTCGATCAGGGTTGAATCGAAAGCATCTCGCATACGGAATACTTTCCTCGAGCTCCTGAACGCTACGCCGTTCTCTCAGCGGAGTTGAGAAGTCTCAGGAGACCTGCCAAGTCATTCAAGAATCGGAACTGTTGAGCTCAACCAAACCAAGGGCCAGAATGGAACAATCTGGCAGCACAACGCGGCATCGTATCCGGCACGCTGCCTCGCCAACACGCGATCGCCGCCGCCATATCACGCGCAACACAATGGAGCTCCTCGGCCATCGTCGACAAAACCGATGAGGCATCTCTCCACACACTCTCCACTCGGTTCGTGTCGGCTGCAACAGCGATGGCACAAGTTGTGTCGAGCTTGCGCAAGCAGCTGGCAACTGGAGGCAGGTGCTGGGGGCATGTTGGGGCGCGCTGCGGGTCTGGCGATTGGCCAATGACCCGCTCTCCCCGCAGGCCAGCCGAAATTGGTTGGCTTAATCCGGGGGCGCTGGGGTCGCTCTTGGCATCTCGTGTCGTCGCCCAGCCCGATTCTCCCTTGCCAGCCACGCGAGGCCTCAGGGTCTTTCCCGTTTCGTGTTTTTTGGTTGTGTATTCCGTATGTCTTTGGAGAACCTTTCATGAAGCCTTGGACAGAAAGATCAATCGAGTCGCTTGCCAATTGATCGCGATCGCACCGCAACTGCAAGCCCGACGCCTCGAGATTGCGCGCTCTCCTGTTTGGGTCGAGCACGTTAGCTTAGCCGGTGGAGTCTGGGTGCGCTTTCCCGGCTTCCCCAGATTTGTGTGGACACAGTCCTGCCGGCGCAAAAACAACCCTGGATCGCCCGCCCCCTCTCATTGGCCCGCCGGGCAACCCTCCCCTGCCCCCGTTCCATTGGCAGCTGTGGCACCTGGCAGCTTGGTGCCTCAGGAACGAGTCCCCGCATGACCAGGTGCCTTCCCCTCTCGCTCCCCTTCCTGTTTCTCCTTTCCTACTTCCAACTCCAATTCATCCGCCGTCACACACCTCCTCCCTCCTCCATCCATCCCATCGCCGTCTTCACCTCCATCCTCCATCCAAAATGTTCGCCAGCAGGTTGCCCGGCGCCGTCGCCCGCATGGGCATGAAGCAGCCCGCCCGTCTCATGTCGACCACACAGAGCCAGGGTACGTATTTCTCCACCGCCGGGTGGGCCAGCTGTCTGTCAGCTCCACCACCAGACTCGGGTGCGTTATTTACCATGTCGTCGCAACTCTAGCTCGCGTTCCCAGCTCGATCATCTCCACCATCTCCACTGCCCGTGGTGCGACTGGCCGCAACGGCCTGCTCCTCAATGGCGGCCGCACCGCTTTTGCCTCGACCATAATCCGCGGCGCCATGCAATCGCGGAGCGTCGTCGTCGAGTCGACGGCTGCCGCCATCGTCACGGCTGCCAAGGTGCACGGTGCCGGTGCGGCCACGATCGGCCTGGCTGGTGCTGGTGTCGGTATCGGCACTGTCTTTGGCGCCCTCATCAACGGTGTCGCCCGCAACCCGGCCATGCGAGGTAAGAAATTGAGATATCTCTTTTTTTTTCGGTTTGGTCGGTTTTTAGGCAGCTGCATGCGTGGGCAAGATATTGCACACAAACACGCCGATTTGCCTGTCCCCACAATTCATCCGAGCTGACACCTCTTGTCAATTGCAGGCCAGCTTTTCTCGTACGCCGTCCTGGGTTTCGCCTTCGCCGAAGCCACCGGCCTGTTCGCCCTGATGGTTGCCTTCCTCCTCCTCTACGCCTACTAGACAGCTGCATGGTCGTCTCGCGGGCCCCATCTCTGATGTCTCCCTGGCCGCGCAAGGACAATGAGGATTGGCCGGCATGGTCCTCGGGCGGGTGGAGACAAAGCCGTTGGACTGCCACGCCGCAGCGGAGCTGTCACGATCTTGGCGCGCGTCAATACCCGTGCTCCCGTCTGGAGTCGGCCAAGGCCCCAGCCACGGCACTTGGAGGTGGGCCACCGCATGGCTCCACAAGAATTTTCCAAGAGGTTCCGGATTTCACTTCGTTGTAATTACAGCACAAGCTAGAAGGACGAGCGCGGAAGAAGAGGACGGATGTGTACAAGACTAGTTCGCGATAAATCGGAGAATCGGATGTGTTGCCACAAATTGTGCCCAGATGCGCGTTTTGAGGCCTGACGAGAGTTTCACAGGCTGTTAGAGAGAGTTGGCGTGTCAACTGGCAGCTAGCTCACAGCGCCCAACTGAGGTTGGTGGTGGTCTGCCGATTTCGGGTCGAGGCGAGGCTGATATCAAAATTTTCTCACCACATTGGGACATCGGGAAAAATCGTGCCGGAGCCGCATTGGTTTGGAGTGACTCGTCAACTGGGAAAGCACTGCGCACTTTTTATTTTATTTTTGGTGGTGGTTGCAGACTTCTTGTTTTCTCTTATTGGCAGCCCGGGAGGCTCCGTATTGGACATCTTTTTTTTTTTTTTTTACATCTCTTTTTCCATGCCCATTTCACACAACTGCACACCGAATTTAACCCACCCCTATGCTCAAAGAACCTCATCGTCTCACATTGCTGCAAGGTCAACATCGCCAGGAACATCACAACCCAAGGCCAACACGCTACAGCCTGAATCCAACAACTGTGCCTCTCGAGTCACCAGGACGCCCCCGTCGTTATTGTCTCAGCTCTGACCCGCGATGGCAAATGCTTCTTGACATCGTCCCCCAGCACCGTGTTAGTCCCTGGCCTCAAAACTCGATAATCGCTTTGATAGTCTGATATCGTCAGCCATCACTTGCCATGAACAGCCTGGAGACAACAAGGGGCTCTTACCGTTCCATCCTTCATATCCGAGATGGCCTGCTTCAGCTCGGCCACAGGGTAGACCTTGCTGATCTTTTCGATGGGGAACTTTCCTTGCTTGTGCAGCTCGATCATCCGGGGGATGAACTGTGTCTCGAATCAGCACGGTTGGCCTAAATAAGTTTGCCCACAACAGTAGCTCGCAGGTAGTCCTCACCTCTGGGGGGTGCGAGTCGCCCTCTGCAACAGCCAGCCACGTCTTCTTGCCCGAAAAGAAGGCCCCCGACCCAACCGTGATCTTGTCCTCGCGTGGCGGCACACCCACCGACGCGGCCGTGCCCGCATAGGCAAGACAATCGAGCATCTGCTCCACGACCGCCGATACCCCCGTGGTATCAATCGCAAAATCGACCCCCCTCCCCCCAGTCAGCTTCTTGATCTCCTCGACCACTCCACCAGCGCACTGCGACGAATCCAGCACATCCGTCGCGCCCACTTCCCTCGCGACCTCCAACTTCTTCCCCAACACATCCACCGCAATCAGCTGCTTCACTGGCACGCTCGCAGCCGCCATGATGGCCGCGCACCCCACACTCCCCGCGCCAAACACAACCACTGTCTGCCCAGGCCCAGGCTTCAGCACATTCAACACCGTCCCCGCGCCCGTCTGGTACCCGCACCCCATCGGCGCGTACAAAGCCAGATCCTCCTTCTTTGGGCAGCGCACCACGCACAACTCATGCACCACCGACACGCGCGCAAAGGAGGAATGCCCGAAGAACTGCGCCGCCACGGGCCGGCCGGAGGACGCCAGCGTCGCGGGGGAGCTGCCGTCGGCTCGTCGGCTGCCGGAGAGGTTAAGCGGGGCGAAGGCGGCGCAGCGGCTGAAGTTGGGTTCGCTGTCGTGGGTGCACTCGGCGCAGGAGCCGCAGGCGGTGAAGGAGAGGAGGACGGGGTCGCCTGGCGCGAGGGTCTTGTCCTGCACGTCGGCGCCGACGGCGAGAATCACGCCCGCGCCTTCGTGGCCGGCAATGGCGGGCAGGGTGAGGAGGGGTGTGAGGGCGCCTTGTTGGAGCCAGAAGTCCTGTGGGTGGAGGGGGTTAGTGATGGGGGGAGGATAAGAGGGTAGCGGTCCGGGGGGTGGTGATGAGGGGAGGTAAGGGTGAGGACGGTGAGGGGGACGTGCGGTGTGGCAGACGCCCGAGTACTTCATCTCGACGAGAACTTCGTCGGGGCGGAGGTCGTTGATGACGATGGGAGTCATCTCGAAGTCGCCGCCGGGTGTGTTGACCACCAGGGCCTCGGTCTCGAGGGGGAGCTGCATCTTCGGTGCGCGTCTGGGCTTGCTGCAACGGATTGGGTTGGGTAGGGAGCTGCGTAACAGTGCTCTGGTACGTTGGGAATATGCCCGAGCTGTGATTTTAACTCGATGTTTTCAACGGCCACAACATCACAAGAGTACATGACAGGAAGAGCTTCTCCGTACGCGTGTCTGTTCACGCCGTGCCCAGGGACGATTTATTTCTGGCCCCCGCCCCTCTTCCGTAAAAGTCGGCTATTTTCCCCAACCTGGCCCAGCCGCAGCCCCTTTTTACCCCACGGTAATCATGCACTGCCCTGCAGCATCATACCACGGTTCGCCCACTGGGACCCTGGCATCACAGTGTTTGAGATTCTGTGCTGAACCGAGACATGGGTGTGTTATGCCCAGACGATGCCTCGCGTGATAACACTGTAGCGAGCTGGCTGCCAATGATTCGAAACTGGTGGCTCGACTGACGACGCGCTTCCCGGTTACCCTTTTCCGCCTGTGTCACTCATCTTCAACTGAGAATAGCAGTACGCTCAAACATGGTCTTCAGGAAAGGATAGTTAGTGTGCATTTTATTGTACCACTTTTTCAGGGCCTCGTGTAGTATAGCCAAGGAGTCGTAGAATTAAGGACAGAGTCGTGCCGTTGCAGTCCCTCAAATTCCAACGGGTTGTCAAACATCTCTTTTCTCCCACAACTCCAATATCCCGATGCATCACCAGACCTGACACGGCCCGGGAACACAACGTGGCTCCCCGCCCTCAACCATGACCCGCTCCCTCTCATCCTAACACCAACAACAACAAAGTCACTCCACATCCTCGCCCCCGACATTGACAGCTGCTGGAGACACGCGCCCGCGCGGGAGTTGACAGCCGGTCTACAGTTGGGAGTGGCATGCCGCATTGCAGGTGACTTAGTCAACGGCTGCCAGCCAGTAAGGCGACAAGTATCCCGGCTTGACCAAGCCGTGTCTCACGACGCTATGTCGCCTCTGGTTTGTGCTGCGGGCAGCCTCGGCGCGAGACAGGTTGTGATACAAGCGGGCATGTTGTGTTTGTAGTTAAAGGGGGAGGTAACACGTGGGGTGGAAGTGTTTGCGAGTAGAGAGGGAGTTGATGTCCGGTCAGGTAAGATGGTCACCACCAACCGAGGCCAACAGGTGAGCATGGCGCAAGGATCGCGTGAAGAGGGAATAGGTTCTGATCTCAACCCACAAGATAGAAATGCAATTGCTAGCCTGGCATCATTTGTTCAACCAACCACACGCAGCCTTCTGCTGCAGATGCCAGATGTACTCCCTGCGCGAGATCGACAAGATGACGAAAGAAAGTAAGCCATAAAATGGGAGATGTCAAAAAACGGCAAGAAGAACCTACACAAGCCACAAAGCGCAAGGAAACGCTCAGATCTGCCCGCTGCCAACCCACCACCCCAACCTTGTTCCCAAAGTCAGTATGTAGCTGGCCACACTCCCAAATTACCCGACGTCTATCAACTTCCTTCCCCCCATCCCCCCCAACTTTCCCATTGGTATATCACCCGACGCTCTTCACACCCTCAACTCACCCATCACCTTATGATACCCCTCCAGCACACTCTTCCCCCTCTCCTCCCCCCTCACCTTGATACTAATCTGATACGGATCCGGCTCCAAAATGACATGGCTATTCGTCGCCTGGGTGTCAATCGGCACCACCTTACCCGTGCGCGGGCAAATCTTGGGGCCGAGGTTAAACGCCCACAGCGTCGAGGCGGCAAACACGAACGTCTCGTCGTCGACGATGTTCTGCCCCAGGCAGGTGCGCCGGCCCCAGCCGAACGTGTGCATGGACTGCCCCTCGCGGAAGTTGGGGTAGCGCGTGAGCGGCTCCTGGTAGGTCGGCCAGCCCGGCTCGAGCCAGCGCTCGGGGCGGAAGGTCTCGCCGTCGGGGTATTTGGAGGGGACACGGTTGAGGGACCTGGGGGGGTGGTTAGTCGAGATGGAGGAAGGAAGGGAAGGTGGGAGGGGGTACCATTCGCAGGCCAGGACGATGGTGCCCTTCTTAATGGTCACGCCGCGGTACTCGTCGTCGCGCTCGGCTTGGTGCGGGACGCCTGTGGTGTGCCGTCAGTCAACAATCCCCATCCACAACCCCTTTCAGGTATTAACTCACCCAACGGCACGCCCGACCTCCACCTAACTGTCTCCTTCAGGCACGCCCGCACCGTCGGCAGCTCAGCAAAGTCCTTCATGGTGGGCATGCGGTCGCCACACACGCGGTCAATCTCCTCCTGCGCCTTCTTCTGCCACTCCGGGTGCAGCGCCATGGCCATGAGGAAGAACTTGAGCGGGCCGGAAATCGTCACCACCCCGACCAGGTTCAAGAACCCAATCATGCAGCTCGCAAAAACCTCCTGCTCCTCCTCCTGATCCAGCCCCTCATTCCCCTCCTTCCGCAACTGCTCAAAGTACCGATACGCCCACGTATCCCCAGGCAGATCCCCCTTCCTCATCCTCTCCTTGGCCAACCTGAAATTATTCAGCCACCACGCCCTCTGGTTCCTCTCCCGCTCAATCTCGTAGTTATACCACGGATTGACCGCCTTGGGCAGGTACCACAGCGGCGTGAGGGTGTTGGTCAGCGGGCCCGACACGCTCATGCAGTGCAGCGTCGTGTCGGCGCTGTCGCCGTTGGTGCGCCCCTGCGTCGCGTCGTCCCACGCCAGACGTGACATGACGCGCCCGCAGAACTCGCGTGTGTAGTCGAGGAAGCGCGCAGGGTCGAGCAGGAGCAGGCCCAGGTAGCGCGCGGCTTCCTTCTCGACGTGCCCATAGAAGTGGTGCTTGTAGGCCTCGGCCATGGCCGCGTGGGCCCATTTGCGCTGGGTCTTCCAGATGTCTGGGTGACAGGGGTGTAAGTGAGTGTGATGGGGGTAGGGAAAAGGGTGATACTGACCATGGCGATCCATCAACGCCGAATAAGCCGGCCCCTCCTTATGCCGAATCAACGACCTAATCTGCGGCCGGCCCGAATAGATATGTCCCCTCTTCACCAACAGCTCCTCAGCAATCTTCTCATCGGAGATGACAATAAACGGCTGGTTCAGCGCCTTGGTGTAGTAGATGGGGCCGTGCTCGTCCGCCCATTCCTTGAACTTGAGCCAGAGCGAGAAGCGCGGGAGATCGTGGACCCGCCCAACGATGGGGAATTGCTGTGGTCCCGGGAAGCGCGCCTTGGAGCCCACACCCTTGCGCCACGAGAGCAGCTGCTTGATCGCGGAGAAGACGAGGGAAGGGATGGCGAGGTAGAGGAGGACCAAGGCGAGGCCCTCCATCTTGGCTTTGGGGGGGAGGGAGGAGGGTCCGGGGAGGGCGAGGTTGTCTTCAGGGAGTGCAGTAAGGGACGGAGTGGATCGAGGTTTGGGGTCAGGGTGTTAGGGAGCACCCGGGTCGCAATATGGCCGTCACGCGGGGCGCGGAGGACAGCTGGATGGGG
>MU856036.1:0-13421 GCA_033296695.1 Staphylotrichum tortipilum
GGGTGGTGGCGGCGGTGAGGGCCGCGGCGGGGGAGCCGGGGGAGGGGGATGGGGTGGTGGTGAAGTAGCGGCGGGGGAGGAGGTGGTAGTGATGGGGGTGTGTTGCGGGGGAGCGGATGCTGAGGCGGAGGCGGGCGGGCATGGTTGTTGTTCGGGGGCTGTGGTTAATAGCGGGGTGGTTGATGGGTTGTGATAATGGGGATGAAGGGGCGGGTGGTTTATTGGGTTTGAGGTCGTGGGTTGGTCCTTGGGTGGCAGTATAGAGGGGAAGTTGGAATGAAGTTGTGGAGATCCGAGGTTGTCTGACGTGAGGGGTAGGAAAGACAACCGCTGATCCCAGTCGTCTCACTCCAGACATTACCCCTATCTCATGGAAAACAAACGGTCTTGAATTCAAACCCGACTATTACACCTTCCCGCCCGGCTTTACGACAAAGGACAACCTCACCCTCAATGACAACCATGCGCCGCTTCTCCATCGTCCGGCTGCGGCCCGTCCCCCTCCCCGCACCCCGCCTACCACCCCCCAACCTCCGATTCTCTACATCCACCCCCCGCCAACTCATGCCCACCTCAGGCCTCACCGAAACGCAGCTCACCGCCCGGGACGCCATCACGCAGCTCTGCTCCCGCTTCCCCCCATCCTACTGGCGCGCGCGCGACCAGACGGAGGAGGACCCCTCCGACTTCCACGCGGCGCTCGCCCGCGACGGGTGGCTGGGCATCGCGCTGCCCGAGTCCCTCGGGGGCGCCGGGCTGGGCATCTCGGAGGCGACCATCATGATGCAGACCATCGCCGAGTCCGGCGCGGGCATGGCGGGCGCCCAGGCGGTCCACGCCAACGTCTACGCGACGCAGCCGCTGGCGCGGTTCGGCACGGCCGCGCAGCTCGCAGACACGATCCCGGGCATTATCAAGGGGAGGTGGAGGGTGTGTTTTGGCGTGACGGAGCCCAACTCGGGGCTCGACACGCTGAGATTGTCAACGGTGGCGGTGAAGCAGCCCGACGGGGGGTACAGTGTGACGGGGCAAAAGATCTGGATCACCTGCGCGCAGGTGGCGGCCAAGATGATCCTCCTCGCGCGGACGACGCCGCTGGAGGAGATCACCAAGCCCAGCGAGGGGCTGTCACTCTTCTGCATCAACCTGGACCGCGCCCATCCCGGCCTCGAGCTGCGGCGGATCAAGAAGATGGGGGGGCGCGCGGTGGACGCCAACGAGGTCTTCTTCGACGGCTACCGCATCCCCGCCGACGCCCTCATCGGCGCCGAGGGCCAGGGGTTCAAGATCATCCTCCACGGAATGAACGCGGAGCGCTGCCTCCTGGCCGGCGAGGCCCTCGGGCTGGGGTACGCCGCGCTGCGCAGGGCGGCCGCCTACGCGCGCGAGCGCAGGGTGTTTGGGCGGCCGATCGGGCAGAACCAGGGCGTCGCGCACCCGCTGGCGGACGCGTACATGGCGCTCGAGGCGGCCAGGCTCGCGACATACCATGCCGCGCGGCTGTACGACCAGAGTAGCAGGGTGGAGGGCCCCGGGGGTGGTGTTGGGCCGGACCACCAGGTGGGCGTCGCGTGCAACACGGCCAAGTACCTCGCAGCCGAGGCGGCGTTCAAGGCGTGCGAGCGGGCGGTGCTGACGCTCGGCGGGATGGGGTACGCGGTCGAGTATGATGTTGAGAGGTACTTCCGCGAGTGTCTGGTGCCGCGCATCGCGCCGGTCAGTCGCGAGATGATTTTGAATTACATTGGGGAGAAGGTGCTGGAGCTGCCGAGGAGCTACTGATGCGGTTGTTGCGGTGTCGGGCTGCCGAGGGAGCGGATTCTCGGGGGGTTGTCAGGGGCCGTCGTTACTATCAAGGGCGTTGTTGGCCCAGAGCGGCTCTGAGGGTGCTCAGGTGGTGTTGGGGTCGCTGGTGAGCGTTGGCGCCCGTTGGTCGATCTGTGTGGCCAGGAGGCTGTCTCGCCAGAAGACGTGTATGTCATGCAGCGGAGCGGGCTGGCTGTGTGCTGGGTGTCAGGGCAAGGGCAAGGGGCTGGTTGGTGTTGGTGTTGCGTTGGTGTTGGCAGTGGTGGGGGGCGGTTGGAACGAGGGAACAAGTGCTGGTCGCTGTCGTGGTCGTTGCTGTCGCATCTGCCGCACACAAAGCCCGAGCAAAAGTCTTGTCGGCGCTGCCTGGGATCCGAGAATCCAGATCCCAATCCTGCAATTCATAATGCTACGGCGGCATGCACGAGAAGATAAGCTGACTGGGACGTTCCGGGTCCAGACAAGCCTCAGTCCGAGCTGTGCCACGACGAGCCCCGCCCAAACGTGCAACAGACACAAAGCCGAGTAGCGGAAAAGTTCCAGCCTTCCATTTGGGCCATCAAAGAACGAAACATGCAAAACAGAAGACCTGGCTGAATCAGTTGGCCCAAGATCTCGCCCAGAACTGGACAGGCCAACCCCGCTGCAGGCAGTTTTGCCCTGCCCCTTTGGGTAACCCCAATGAAGAAGCGCTGGTTGGCTCGCTCACCAATTAGGTTGCTGCTTCAGGGCTGTGTGACAGTGGATCGCCCGCTCTGGGCCCAGGGCTCTCAGCCTGCCGCTCTGCCTTGCGGGCGGCTCTGTCCAGGGGGTGAACCTCCGCTGCCGCTTTCGGTTCAGGCCACCTGCATCGCAGCATCGTTTTTGAAGCTTCCTTTATCCCCTCAACACCATCCTTCATTCCATCACCAGGTGCCGCAAAACATAATATGCAAGACACGAAACACCATCACCCATAAGTCATCTTGCATACCTGCCCTCCTGCCGCTTTCTGTAGCTGTCGTTGATGACGGGCACCCGACATGCGCCCCCTGCCCGCCCACGCAACGACCATCCCATCTTTTTGGCGCTACACGCAGACGACCATCTCTCATCCCCGCCACACACATCACCCTCAGCACCCCCGCGGGCCCCTATTATCGCCCCGCATCCGTGACGCCGTCCGGCCATGCTGCTATTCCTGTCTACCTGTTCGTATGTTTCACTCCATCCTGCCTGTGTTGGCCTTGTTTCCGTCCTCTCTCGGGCCTGGGCCTGCCTGGTCCTGTGCTGCCTCATGGCGTGGTCACAAGGACATTGGTGACCAAGCCCCTGCCTCACTCTTCATTCTGGGGGCTGCAGTCTTTGATAAATAAAGTTGTCTTGACCCAACAGTCTTGATCCAACCATCGAGCTACTCAAGGCTGACAGCAGTGCCGTCTTCCCTTTGATCCCTTCGCACCCACCAACAAACACATCCTCAAACTCGGTGCTGGCCACCGGTCCCTGCTTTGTATTCATTCACCCTTTGGTCTAGTTGCACTTGTTTGACACACCGTGATCCAACCCTTCTCCCCGGTTCCTTTCATTGCCATCGCCATGTCTTCTTCCCAGCAACCCCCTCGGCCTGCCACCTCCACAGGCAAAAAGCCGCCTACCCGGCCCTCCGTCACCACGACTAACCTCAATCCTGCTCAGAGATCATCTTCCGGCAACTCCCAGCCCACGATCCCAGTAAAAAGGGTTCGGAACACTGCAGCCGCACCACCGGGGCCCTCGAGCCCTTCCACTCCCACGCGCCCGCCTCAGCCGCCCTCGCGGACAAACTCATCCCTGAGCCAGGCCGCGCGCCCACGTCAGCCCCCCTCGCGGACAAATTCATCCTTGAGCCAGGTCGCATCCCAGGACTCGGCCAAGTCGCGCAAGCTGCCATCGCGGGCCGCCACCATGTCGTCCAAGATCCCCCCGTCCAACCCCTTCAGCCAGGGGGAGACCTTCTACCAGCACTACCAGAAGCTTGCCGAGTTCGTTCGCACACGCGACCGCGAACCGCCCCGCATTCTCGTCATCACCGACATCGAGCAAGACTACGACGATCTCCTGGCCGTCATCTTTCTCGCCGAGATGCACCGCATGGGCGCCGTCCAGCTCGTCGGATTCGTCGCCAACCACCACCCCGCCGAGGAGAGGGCCAAGTTCCTGAGGTCTGTCCTCCACCTGCTCGGCCTGCCCGACCTGCCCGTTGGAAAGGGCACCCGGGGCGCCGAGGACCTGGTCAAGCACCCCTGGGACTTTTACTACGGGCTCAAGAACAAGACCTTCCGGGAAGCCGCATGGAACAACAACCCCTTCCCCAACGGCAGCACCCTCATCCAGCAGCTCGCGACCACCTCCGATACTCCCCTTACCCTCCTCCTCATCTCCAGCCTCCAGGACATTGGCGAGTTCTTCGGAAAACACGAGAAGCACACTTTTCTCAACGACAAGTTCGCCAAGTTCGTCTCCCAGGGCGGATACCACGTCGGACAGACCGAAGCCGGCGCGGTATCCATCGCCCCCGACGAGGGCATGACCAACAACACTTTCAACCTCCACGAAGCCAAAACATACACCAGGGTCCTCGCATCCCACAAGCTCCCCTCGGACGCCTGGTCCCGCGAAGCCGCCAAGGCCGCCCGCCTGCCCGCCTCCTTTATGCAGCAGCTCTTCACCCTCGGCCCCATCGGCGCCCACCTCCAGTGGCTGTGGCTGCGCCAGGAGTTCAAGTTCTACTGGGACCCATACAACTGGCCCTTCATGCCCCGCCTCGACCCCTCCTGGTACCTCACCACCCGCCTCGGGCTGGACAAGTCGTCGCCGCGGTACGCCCAGCTCCTCAAGGACCCCCACCTCCCCTTTGCCACCGCTAGGCAGGACATCAAAGTCATCGCCTACGACTGTTGCGCGGCGGTCGGCGCCGTCGGCGACGACTTTATGCGCGCGTTCGGGGTGCTCGCGCCCGAGGAGGACGTGCCCGCGTACAACCGGGCCGCGCACCAACACCGCGTGTTTGGGAAAGCCCCCGCCGATCTGGGGGGGATCGACGCGTCCCGCCTGGCGGGCGTGATGGAGGCCTTCCTCCTCGGTGGGCTGAAAGCCACCGCCGCGCACGCCGCGGGCAGGCCCGGGTTTGAGAAGGGGATTGAGCACACGCCGGTGGAGGCCGCGTACGACCTGGACGTGTTCTTGCGGGAGATGCTGCCAAGGATGAAGGTGATTGAGGGGCAGAAGAAGACGGCGAAGAATTGTGAGGATGAGGCGAAGAAGATTGCGGAGAAGGAAGGGAAGAGTGGGGCGAAGTATAGGGAGCTGGCGAAGCAGGCGGCCGAGGCGAAGGAGAGGGCGAGGAAGGTGGAGAGGGAACTGGCCAAGGTTCCGGGGCTGGAGGGAAGGGCGTTGCCGACGAGGGATCAGCTGCCGTATGAGCAGTTGTATCAGAGGGCGATGAGCCAGTTAGGGGGGAAGGCTAAGGTTTAGGAGGGGCCAGGCTGGGGGAAGGGGGTTTTGTGAGGGGTTGGAATGGGAGTTTGGGAGTTTGGGAGTTTGGGTTGGATAGATCTGGCGATTGGCGTGAGTGGTTGTAATATTTCGTTGCTTACGAATTAGTGGATATGTTTACTGCCTAAGTCTCATTCAGTGTTGCGGATTGCTGTTGAAGATTCACCTACACGGTCAAGGTATACAGGCAAGAGTTTTATGACTAGTTACCCTACCTACTGACGACCCGAACCCCACTATACACCCTCCCCCCTTCCTCTCCCCTCTCCATGGTCATGTCGCTGGCGTACCGATGTATATCGGGCCCACGGCTGGGCACTGAAAGACCAATGGTTGGGAATTCCTTGTATTGTTCTTCCTTTCTCCTTCAACTTCTCTCAATAATACGCTGAACATCTGTCCGCATCTCCGCCACAGGGCTAGTTCTTCACAGATTGCGGCAAGGGCAGAGAGGTTCAGGAAGAAGTTGCTGAACCTTGCTAAGGAGATGGGGGCAAACGGCGCTGAGAAATGCATTGTTGTCCTTACGCACGGAGTCTTCATGAAGTTTCTGGCCGAGAATAAAGGGATTGATCTGCCCAAGGCGGGGTGGAAAGCGTATATGGTGGAGGAGAAGGGTGATGGCGCTGTCCTCAAGCCTCTCGGAGAGACACTGGGCATGGGGGGTTGGGGGGCAGAGGTTTCCCTGATTCCGTACCTCATCCCAGAACCACGCGATCAGAGGCTACCACAGGGGATGATCTGATGGGAGGACACGCCGCGTTGAAAGTTGGATATTCAGCAATCTACAAATCCTCGTTCTGAAACAACATTTCCAAGCCGGTTCTCAGAGCGTCTGCTCGTCTGCTCGTCCACTTCGCCCTGACCCCACGAGTCGCACAGCTCCATGTACAGAAAACGCTCCTCGCTGCAAGGCAGCTTGACCACCGCGGCTATCTCCCGCACAATCTTCCTCAAGATGTTTCCCCTTCCTGCTGGGTTGTTGACCGCGATTGCAAGGTTCTCGGTGATGAGTGTAGCGCTTGTGTGATGCGCCTGGTTGTCTGTCTGGCTTCCTTGATGGCCCAAGGCGTCCCGTAGGGCGTCTCGATAGACTTTTCGGCAGCGGGCCAGCGTCTGTGGCGAATCCTCTCGCATCTCGGGATCATGGAGGATGCCGCCGGACCCATATCCGTACATGCCTGGATCTCAGTCTCGCGTCAACCAGCCCGGGTATCGGAGGTTGCCTAAGGACGTTGGCCAGGAGCCGACCCCGTCCCAGTCGATGATGCCGACGAGGCGTCCCTCTGGCGAGACGAGAAAGTTCTGGATGTCAAAATCCGGGTGGGTGAGCACAAAGGAGCGCGCGTCAGCCGTGAAGAAGTTGGCCGCGCAGTCAAGGAAGAACTCCAGGAGTCGTCTTTGGCCAAGCAAGTAGTCGGACTGGGCACGCTTTTCCCTCGCGAGGGCGGTGGTGTAGAACTCGTTTGCGGTCTCGAACGGGCCGCTCACGAAGTAAACAGGCATGTAATCGGGATTGTCTTGCATCAGGCGCTCCTCGAACTCTTCCATGTCCAGTTCACAGCGGGGACCGACGCCGGATAGCACGCCAGCACTGGTGAAAAGCAATCGGCCACCCATGTCGAACGAGAATTGGCCAAGCTGCACCATGGCCAACGCCACATCCTGGAGAACGCGGGTCCGGCGACCGTGGCGATCTTCATCCGAGATGGCTGGGGACTGGTCAAACCAGAAGTCGTGCAAGGAAATGCCAGGTATGAACGAGAGCCACATGTGAGGGCAGCCGAGCAGGTTGTCGAGGGTCTTGCAGAAGCCGAAGACTTCGGGGATGGAAACCGAGGTGCGCTGCCAGATAAGCTGCATCGTCCGGGCTTCTGATTCGAGTTCGTTGGCCGAAAGAGCATCCCAATGTGTCGGCGTCCCATTGATAGGAATTTTGAGAAGCCATCGCACCCCGTGGCATCCAAACTCGACCGGAAAGAGGATGTTGTAGGCTCCATGAAGGGGTTCTCCAGCGACCGGTGGACGCACTAGACGGTCCTGAGGGTGTTGGCTGTCCCAGAGCCGGGAGGCCGCCTCGGGAACCGCATCCAATTGCACAACAGCGAGGACTGGGGAAAAGGGCGCTAGTTCATCGGCTTCATCCTCTCCGCACTCGGTAGGAGATGGGTGATTCTCGATCATGCTGGATTCCTAGCCGCGTAAAGTCAGATACCTACGAGATGATGCGAGCGCGTTGGATCTGGATGTTCCAGCGACGGAATATTTTGGGAAAAATGCAGTGGAAGTCTGAAAGTCGAGTGAAGCGTACAAGTCTGTTGTTGTTTCGTGGCGTGGGAAGGGTGCGCAGGAGAGCGACGGCGAAATGTCGCTACCAGGTATGGTTGCGGCGGGCGTCTTTGGAGAGTGAGGACGGGAGTTAGCCGCCGTGCATTGGGCAGGGGGTCAAATATTATATTCATTCGTCGTTTGGGATAACTACACGCTCTCCAGCCCAACAACAAAACACCCGTCCTCCTTCCCGCTACTCCCTAAATCCCCTCTCGACCTCCCTCTACCGCTCTCTCCCGCCGTCTGCATCCCGCCACGTCGTGGCCCTGCGCGACTCCTTTGAGGTGTTTGGCCCCAGCGGCCGCCACACCTGCCTCGTCATGGACCCCGCCGGCCCGTGCGCGGTCTGGGTTTTGCGGCGAGACCGCCGCCAGCGGCTGCCCGCCCCGCTCGCGCGGCGGGTGCTCCGCGACGTCCTCCTCGGCCTGCAAGCCCTGCACCCGGGCAACATCCTGGTCGCCATCGAGCCCCTCGGCGATGATGCGTCCTCCTCCGCGCTGGAAAGCAAGCTCCGCCAGCTGCCCAGCGACGGCGACCCGCTGATCCGTCGCGACGGCAAGAAGGACCTGTGGGCCGGCGGACCTCCTCCCGCCCGCGCCGCTGGGGAGGAACTAGTCTGGGAGCTGGAGCCGGTTGTGCGGCTGGCTGATTTAGGCGCCGTGTTTGAGGAGGGGAAGCCGCCGGCCAAGGTTGTCACGGCTGTTGCGTTGCGGGCGCCGGAGGCGGTGCTGAGGGATGAAGGGGGGTTGCCGTTGGGCAGGGGGGTGGATGTGTGGGCGTTTGGGTGTCTGGTGTTTGAGGTGCTGGCGGGGCAGCCGTTGTTTCCGTGGCTGGAGGGGTTGAAGGGGTTGGCGGGGGAGGAGACGGCGGATGAGGCGACGTTACGATGGGCATTTGGTTCAAATGTGGGAGGTGCTGGGGCCGTTGCCGGAGGGGTTTAAGGGGAGGTGGAGGATGAGGGGGAGGTATTATGATGGGGAGGGAAAGAGGGTGGAGGAGACGATTATGCCTGGTGGTGGCGGGAGTGACGGGGATGAAGATTATGATCATGGTGATGAAGATGGAGTG
Source organism: Staphylotrichum tortipilum (assembly GCA_033296695.1). Lineage (NCBI taxonomy): Eukaryota > Fungi > Ascomycota > Sordariomycetes > Sordariales > Chaetomiaceae > Staphylotrichum > Staphylotrichum tortipilum. The sequence continues at coordinate 8,722 of MU856036.1, forward strand.
GGAGGATCGTGGTGACGGAGACATGGACAAGGATATGCCAACTTCTCTCACCTCTGGCACAGTTCAGAGTGTGGATTCTGAGTTCTGGCTCGGCCGTGTGCCCGAAGTTTCGTCTCTGGAGGAGCAGCTGCGGGAGCTCAAGCCGGACGGGATGGACGAGGCGGAGATCGAGGAGCTTGCAATGCTGATCCGGTGGATCTTGGAGTATGAGCCGTCGAGGCGGCCCTCGGTGGAGGCCATCCTGGCACATCCGTGGTTCAGCTCATAGAGTTAACTAGTTCATGGGCAGTTTTGTTAGAACCAAGGCACCACCTTGGTTCGGGCCGTAGGCGGTTGCCCTGGATGGTTTCGGATGAAGGCCTTCCCAGGGAAACGATCAGCGCTGTGACGGTAGCAGCATCAGGTCATCATGCATCATGGGAGGTCTAAGCGGCTAGGAGGGCGGGGGTGCCAGGCAGTCACAGGGCAGCGCCCAGGGCGCAGGCACGAGGGAGAGACATACACAATTTGAAGCAATTCCCAACACATCATTTTGCACCCATTTTGCAGCACCTTTCAGTGCCCCCATACAACCTCTGTAGTTGTTCGATCCCGCTGTTCCAACAAGTTTTATTCAAGCATCATCCACTGTCCACGGTACCTACAAGTAGCGAGCGTCCTTCTCATCACCCAGGTTCGGTCATCACAGCACACCTAATGTGTTTTCAGTTCATAGAGTTCATGGAGAGTGTCATTTAAGCACCATCAACATTGTCCATGGTATGCAGCAAGCATCCTTTCTCATCGTGCGTCGTCACGGCACGGGGTTGACGGGAGGGAGCAGGATTGCAGTTGCCGATTTGGGGGCTGACGAGCGGAACTTATTCCCCGATGTCTCGAAGTGTCTCATTGCGGATTCGGGCCGGGCAGCGATAGACGTCACTTATTCCCCGGCATCTCTCCTCCAGGTCTCAGAGCTAAAATACTGGTGGAGTCGAGTGAACTCTGAGAGAGATGCAATAGACGATGCTACATGTACCTACCCCACGAACAAGCGACCAACCCCACACACGCTGCCCCAAGGGGCAGATATGCACCCCGTAGACACGTAGTGCAGCTCCAGGCCAACAACTTCCCCCGTACTCACAATCCCATTGTTTAGCGAGCAGCACGCTGCCTGGAAGGGAAACACGGGCAAGTCGACGCGAGCCAACAACCCAGGTACCCATGCCATGGCCGCTGCAGCGTGACGGCTCGGCAATTTCTCGCTGATTATTACAATCAATCAACTGCAGCAAGCACGGTGATCAGATCAGACCACCAAGGTGGCGACGGCTGGCTCCGTGATTATGTATGCGGGAGTATGTATGTATAACTATGTATGTCCCGCTGAGAATCGGAAATGATCATCACCGGCCCCCCGACGCTCTCCAGCCGGACCAGGGCAGGCCCAAAACCGCCCCGTTGAGCGCCACCACGTTTTTTCCCCATCTTTTTCTTCCTTCTTTCCCGTCTCGTTCTGGTCTCGTCATCCGTCCCATTATCGATCGACCGGGCTTCTCCCATATCCGCCTGAGGCGTCGGTAATCGTGGAGGAAAAAAAAAAAGCATCCTGGCCTTCCGCCATCCTGGCTTGCCATGCCAGAACATGGATTCGTACCAGCCTGCCACGCAACAAACATGGATCGTAGGAACCTACTCGGTATGAAGGCACAGACGGCTGAAACCGCCAGCCAGCTAGACAGGGAACTCCCACCTACCACCATAGGTAACCTCTGTTGACCATCAGCACCAGCAAGCCCACCCGCCGCAAGGGCAAGAAAAAAAGACGCGGAATTAACTACCCCGACACCCCAAACGGAATTTTGATTTTTTGTCTCCCGCGAGCCAACCCCGTGGGCCACCCACCACCCAGTATCGGACGGACTTGCCTGGCAAAAGCTCCACCGCACTGCATGTGTGGCTTGCTGCCGGCCGCCTGCAGGAGGATGAAATGGGATTTGCTTTGTCATGGCCTGCTCTCTCTTTCTGTCCGCCGCTCTCTCGCGCGCGGACTCGCTCTGTGTTTTTTGCGGGTTGGTTCAGTCTGATCAGTTTCAATGCGAGCCTGGTCAGGTAAGCGTTCCTGTCGCTTTTCCCCATTCCGCATCTGGCGAGTTGAGTCGTTCGGGGAAGTGTCCCCCACCTGCCTGGGAGCAATGTGCTTTCCCCGCTACGGGGGCGGCAGGCAGACAGAGGAGGAGCAGCACAGCAGCAGAACCGAACGGGGCGGCATGGTTGGAGTTTCTACACATGTGTGAGTGTGCGTCAAGTTTGAGGTGGGGCCCGCGGTGCCCGTGATTGGAATTTCCATGCGGGTGTGCTTGAGGGGTGTAGTGAGGTGTGGTGTGGCAGCAGACGTTGCGCGTTGCGCGGGAGGGTGGGAGTGTGTGGGCGCCCACGACGCCATGCGCTCCATGACGGGCATATGACATGTCGGCAATTTGGGCCAATGTGCGCCGTTCTCAGATTTGAGGGGGGAGGGAGACCCGTTACGCTGGTTCAGTTCAGTTCCAAGTTCAATTTCCGCTCAGTCCGGGCGGTGCTGGCTGCTGGCTTAGTTTTTCCTAGGAGGTTTCAAGTTGGAAGGAGGGGGGGAGTGTACATTAGCTGGCCTGGCATGACATGGCATTCCCGACGAGGCACTGCACGTTGGGATCCAGATGCGTATGCAAGTGGCTTGGTGGTTGATATGCCAGCGTCGCGTGGTGGGCAGTTAGGAGGCTTTTTCTGCTGGGCATGGGAGGTAGTGCATGGATGGTATGGATGATGGAGTTCGGGGATTGGGCACACGCGGGACTGGGGTAGGTCGGCAGCGCGGCCTCAACGCCCTCGAGGTTACCAACGGCCTCCTCGTCCTCCCACACCTCACGTATCCCGGCCCCTCCCTCTTCGGGATTGTGGCTGGCTGTGGCTGGCATGATGGCTAAACGGGCTCAGGTGGGCTGAGAAAAATGCGGGGAAGCGAACGACAGGGGAGTTCGGTGGCGGTGGTGGTGCGTTCGAGGGAAGCGGTGCGGTAGGTGCTCGATGGATGGATGCACGGCTGATCACGGTGGCGGTCATGGGTCCCCCCAACAGTCCAGGCCATGGGTGATGATGTGATCAGGCTTTCAGGTTGTTAGCGAGCGAGGATGGTGATCTTTGCCGTTCTAGACCGGGCGAATTGAGTCTGTTGCAGCTGGGGAAGGAGGGAAGCCTTGAAGGCCAAGACGAGCGGGGCGGCGGCGGATTTTCTCGTGTTGCTTTTTTGTTTGTTGTTTGGGACGGGACCCAACCCCGGACTTTTTTTTTTTGCTCCTTTCTTCTCCCGTGCGCGTGTCTCGGGAGATGCGCGGCAGTTCCCAGTTTTAAAAAGACTCTCGGTCCCCGGGTGCTACCCAACACATACGAACCACGAGAAAATCCTTTTCTCCTTCGGCCCGAGCGACTCGACTCAGGTGGCGCCAAGCGATGGATGGGCAGATTGACGAGATCAGATGCGCGGCATATTGGCACATTTAATTAATCGGGTGGTGTATCTTGCATAGGGGACTCTGTCTCTGTGGCATCTTCCGGCATGCTAAGCGGTGCCCGGGGCGGCTTCCTAGTATGTAGGGGGTAAGGGGGTGAGGGGAGGAAGGGCGTGATTGATTGATAATACTATGTACTCTCTGTCCAAGCAGGCAACGGGATGGACGATGAACGTAAACAAGGCATGGAGTTTGGAGTTTACTAAGTCCTACGGACTAATACTCGGTAGGACTCGGTCGGGGTGTGCATGGGCTTTTTCCTCGACGGCAACCTGAAGTCTCAAGGACAACTCGAACTTGGAAGATACACGGTAGATCTCGGCCGTCGACGGGGCAGCGTGGGGGTTTCCAGGCGTGGAATCCTCCCGAGGACCTGCTCTTTTGCATCACATCGCCGATTTGATAATCATGTCGCCTTACTCCACGAATCAGCCCGTCCCTGACTCGCTTGCAGCTCCTCCCTAAAAAGTCCCCTCTGATTATTACCGCTGCCGGTCCTGCCCCGTCCAGGGGGCAAGTCGGTCGAAGGATCGAGGCGTGGCCTGATTTGAGCATCCTGTAGATGCAGATGGCGAGTGGCCCCTCCCCGCCCTTTTACGAGGAAAATGACCCGCGCTGGTTCTGCGCACTGCAACAGCCTCTACCGAGCACACACAGCATACAGTAGTGCTATGTCGATGATGTGGGCCGCCGAGTGGGAGATAAGGTCCGAGCGGACGGTGGATCGAATCGAAGCAGCAGTCTCATCTGAGCCAATCTGAGTCAAAATCAAATCTGATCCAGAATGACGCATCCGGCTGTGTGTCCCCACGATCAGGGCTGCGGGCGTCGAAGAAGCAGGGGTTCTGCTGGGTCTTCCTTGGTCCTGCGTGTCCACGTAAGGATACGGGAACCCGTCCAACCCTGGGCCGTCCCTACCCCTGCCCCCCCTCTGGCGCGTCGTCCCCTACCTACTGTCTTTGGAATGGAAGGGGACCTGCTGGGACGGCCGGACCAAGTACCCACCCGCTATGCGCTGGGCATGCACCGGATATGCAATGTCGTCGCCCGCCTGGGCCTCGGCGGCTTTTTCAGCGCCCGTATCGGTCGTGACTGTCCCTAGCGGACGGACTTGTGCGGTGGTGCTGACGGTTGGAAGGGCAGGAGGAGGAGGAGGAGGAGGAGGAGGAG
>MU856037.1:0-13408 GCA_033296695.1 Staphylotrichum tortipilum
GTCCCGTTTCCACCCCGTACTCCCTCCCATCCCCGCTCCCATACCCCCACACAGCAGGGTGCGTAACGACCCCGACCGCCCACCCGTCGCACCTCTCGTCATCATCATACAACCGATGCAGCGGGTGCGCGCGGAGCAGCTCGGACCGCGCCGCGAACCGCTCGTGGCGCAGCTGGGCCAGCCCCTGGATGCGGAGGATCGTTTTGCGGGACCAGAGGCGCGTGGAGAGGGTTCCGGCTTGGTGGAGGAGGGGGGAGAGATCGAGGTCCTGGGGGAGGTTGGGGGGCGAGGTGGCGGAGGGGGGTTTGATCAGGTTGGGGGGGTGGTGCCCTCGGGGTTGGGGGGTGGAGCGGAGAGGAGGCGGAGGGTTTTGGCGCGCCAGAGGTGGGATTCGCTTACGTTGACTGAGGAGGAAGTGTTAGTATATTCCCAGGGGGGTGGGCTGGATGGGGGATCATCTCACCCTGGTGGATGCCGCTGTATACTTTGTTCATGACTTCCTCCCCAGGGTCACCCAGAGCAAAGAATGGCCGGCTGATGATCGCGGCGTAGATGTGCTGAGCGAGCAGCCCCTGAAGACACATGGCTGGCGATCTCTTGTTCATGGACCCCGACTCAAGATGCTGGATGGGGTTCCCGGCGCCGGGACGGAGCCTGACAACCTCGCCCAGCCACTGGATGAAGGCGGCGTGCTCGTCGGGGCTCAGTCCCTTGACGGCGTCGCTCATGTTGTCCACAGCGTGTTTCTTGGCCCAGCTCTTAATCCGGGCCTGCAGACCCTCCAGGTCGGCACGCACAGTGCCGTCATCCCCTGCTGCCCACGAATCGCCCCCGATACTGCCAAAGGCAAGGGCTTGGACCTGGCGGATCTGCGCCTCCTGCTTCTGGATGCTAGCGCTCATGGTATCGCGCTCCGACTCGATGGAGCGGGCGGCCTTGTGGAGGCGCCGGTTGGCCTCCTCCTCGACCCGGAGCTTTGCCCACGCCTCCTGGGCCGCGTTGTGTGCGTCCTGGGTCTCGCTCTCCAAGAGGCGGATCCGCGTGTGTGCATCATGCACCTGGTTCTGCAGCTCGCGGATCTGGGCTTCGGTGATAGTGGGGGGCTCGCGCTCGTCGTCGGAGTTGTCCCGGCTCAGGAACGGAAACCATGGACGCCATCTTGGTCTCTCAGGCCGTGTGTCTTCGTCTCGGTTCGATGGCCTATGGTGTCTGCTGGGACGGAGAGGCGGGGGTGAATTGCCTGAGGCGCTGTCGTCCTGGTCCATGATGATAATATCTTCCGAAAAAAACAAGATAACGAGCTGAAGCTTTAATTACTGTGTTGAGAGCCTAGGTCTACAGGTAGAAATCCGCGAGGGTTGAGAACTGTATGTTGAGGGCTTGATGATCGGCGAAGAGGCAAGATTGACGGTTGGGAGGGGGAGGATCCGGCTCAGATGCCGCCCAGCTCACACCATCTGCGTCCAGCGGCGGCACGATTGCCTCGCTTTGGATCGTGGCGTTTGCACCTGGCGCTGACTGGAGCTTGGCCCCAAGGCAAGCGGGCCATGCAAGGAGGCCTACCATACCCCGCCCGAGCCTTGTGTGGCGGCCATTCCGTTTTCCTGGAGCGGAACTTGCTGGAACCAGACTCTTGGAAGCCTGGACGCGTCGCTGCTAACCGAGTCAAAAGCTGCCTCGTCACACATCTCTGTTGGTCTCTCACAACTTTCTTCAACTCATCCTCAATCTCCTCCACAGTACACAGTCCAGCTGTCAGAATGGTGGCCGATGCACTTGAGGAGCTGAGGCTTGACGACCGCCGTGAGACGGATAGGTTGAAGATTATCCTGGGGGTCGACTACGGGACCACGTTCACAGGTAACTGCCCTGATTCCTGTTCTTGTGTCGCCCCTAACAGACCCCCGCAGGCGTCAGCTACGTGACCTCGGACAAGACCAGCATCGACGACATCGATGTTATCCGGACCTGGCCCGGCGATGGCCGGCCCGTCGAGGGCAACTGGAAGACGCCCACCGTCATCGCCTACGGCGCCGAGAACCGGGGCGCCAGCCGCAACTACTGGGGTTACGAGGTCCGCCGGGGCATGGCATCCTGCTCGTGGACGAAGCTGCTGCTGGACACGTCGGCCGAGACCAGCGACTACGATGACCCATCGCTGCGGAGTGCCGCGGGGTATTCTTCCCTCTTCCATCTCCCCGAGGGCAAGGATGCGCAGATGGTGTGCCAGGACTTTCTGACGGAGGTGTACCGCTTTGTCGTGGGAAATCTCAAGATGCGGATGACGCCCGAGGTGTTCGACATGACGCCCATCGAGTGCTATCTCACGGTGCCAGCCATCTGGGCAGACAAGGCCCGCGCGGCGACGTGGGAAGCGGCCAAGGCGGCGGGCTTTGGTTCGCGGAAGTTTGACGAGATCCGGATGATCGCGGAGCCAGAGGCAGCGGCGATCGCAGCGTTGAGGAAGGATCTGCGGCCGGGATCGGTGAATGCTGCCAAGGTGAGAAGATCGTGGGGGCACCATGGCGTTCTGGCGTGATTGTCTGACCGTCCTGCTCTAGGTTGGAGACAATATCCTCATTCTCGACTGCGGTGGAGGAACAGTGGTAAGCATGCGAGAGTTCCCCCTATTACTGCGCCAACTGATGGCAGTGGTCAGGATATCACAACATACAGCATCAAGAGAACCTTTCCGTCCATCGAGTTTGACGAGATTTGTGTTGGAGCAGGTATGATGCAGTCCGAGCGCTTGGGTACCCAGGAGCCAACTCACTGACATCGTCCACCCATTTCAAGGCGGAAAATGCGGTTCCACCTACATCGACCGGAACTTCCTCAACTGGATGAAGGAACGGTTTGGGGAAGCCTTCGAAAACGTCCCAGCAAGGCGGAAAGGCCCCGGAAGCGAGTTCATGTCGTCATTCGAGAAGGCCAAGCAGAGCTTCGGCACCACCGAGAACGACTCGTTCGAGATCTACCCCATCGACATGCAAGGGGACTTTGCCCCAGAGGCCTACGACGAGGACGAGGCGGCTGTGACACTGTCGAGGTACATGTCATCTAGCTAGCTCATTGGCACCTGTTACTCGTTGCTAACACCTGTTCCCTCCATCCACAGAGCTGATATGGAGGAGCTGTTCAACCCTGTCGTCGAGCAGGTTATTCGCCTTGTCAGCCAGCAGGTCGATCACATTTCGCACACCAAGGGCAAGCGGATCAACGTACGTTTCTCCCAGTTCACGCGTGTCAAACGGTGCAGCTGACAGCCGTGTAGTGCATCGTCCTCGTTGGCGGCTTTGGAAACTCTGACTACCTGAAGCTGAAACTCGACGCATGGTGCGCCAGCAACGGGGATATCAAGTGCATCCGGCCGAATTTCTGGTACCGACCTCCCCGTCCTCTTTCCCTTTTCCCCCTTCAACTAACACCCCCTCCAGCCAAGCCGCCGTGGTCCGGGGCGCCGCCATTCGCGGCCTCGAAGGGGCGATTCCGGGGACACTCATCTGCCGCCGCCATTACGGCTTCGACTGGGGTCTGAGGTTCAAGGAGGGCATCGACGACGAGGCAAACGCCTACGAACTGTTCGGCACAAAGTATTGTGCTGGGTTCATGCAATGGATGGTGGAAAGGGTTTGGAATTCCCCATCCCGCCCCCTCGCCCCCGAATCAAAGAATGTGAGGTAGTTAACTAGTTATTTGGCTGACCAACACTGGATAATCAACAGGGTGCCGAGCTCTCCGAGTCGACTCACAAGTTGGTCTCGGTAGTGCGGGCCTGGTCTCCAGGGAGCTCCTACGTGATCCCAATTACTCTCTACTCGAGCACCCTGGACTCGGCGCCCAGGCGTCGTGAAGAAGCTGGTTAGTGTTGCATCAATGTTGATCTCACTCAAACCACCTAGATCGTTCCTAACACCAGTATCAACCAGGCATCACGGAAATCGGCACCATCACCGTAGACTTCACCAACGTCGACATGTCCGGTTTCAAGACACGGACAACCGAGGAGGGCCTCGAGTACAGGCTCGAGTACAAAATTGGCATCGATTTCCGGTCGGACGAGGGGGTCTTGCGATGCTTTTGCCAGGTTCATGGCAGGACCATTGGTGTCACGTCGATCAGCTTTACAGATCTCTCTGGGTAGGCGCTTGTTTGTTTACCCCCGGGTCCGGCGGATAGATTAGACAGCTTCGAACAAAGATTCCGGAATGTAATTATGCTGCTGCGAACGAGAAATATGTGCGGTAACCAGTATGTACGAGAATCCCCTTCTCTCACCTCGCCGTTTTGCGTCGTCGTTCCCATCATCCACAGCCTAGCACCTCCTCACCACTCCCCTATCACCAACTACCGTCTAGCACGACGTGCTGAGCCCCGAGACCTTGCAATACGTCCCATCGGGCCCGCTCCCAATCTTGGTCGGTTCCTTGCCGCTGTTGTTCCCAGTATACCGGTCGCAGCTCTTGCCATCGTCCTGGCAGCTGTTGGTGATGGTGCAGGTGTCGCCGTAGTTGGTGTTGATGCCACAGAGCACGCCGCCGTCGACGGCGACGATGTTGTCGATGACGATGTGCCGCGCGCCGCCGTTGTTGTCGCAGTTGCCGCAGCTGCGCACGACCTTGCCGTAGTCGTTGGCGTAGAAGTTCTTGATGCTGACCGTCCCGAAGCCGTTGAACTGCACGATCTTGTCGTCGGCGTGGAAGGCGCCGCCGCCGATGATGTTGGAGGTGCCGCTGGATTGCTTGAAGGTGCTAAGGGGGGGGGTTAGATAGAGGTAAGCAAAGGAGAAGGGAAGGGACGTACATGGCGTCCTCGCAGACATCCTGCCACCAGACGTTGATGATGTTGCTGGGGAGTTGTTAGTTGTTGTTCGTGGAGACTAATAGGGTCGTGTCTGTGATCGACTCACCAAGTACCCTTGCAGTGAACACCCTCAGCCTGGTTGGGGCCGATGATGACCTGTAGACTGTGTTAGACCCCCCTCTCACTTGACTCATGACGTTTGAAAACATACGTTGGCCAGAGTCGCGCCGTTCTCGAGCACGAACATGGCGTCGGCCTCGCCCGTCTCGGTCTGGCCCTGGCAGACCTTGGCTGTTGGCCGTGTTAGTTTTCGCTCCAGCTGATAAACGCCCCCTCGGCGAGGTGGACTCACGAGAACGATCATAGTTCTTCATGCCACCATCAAACGTCTGCCCGGCGCTGACGGTGATGGCCTTGGAGCTGGCCACGGCGCCCTGGCTCTGTGGCAGGGCGGTGGTGACGCCCGAGGGGGGAGTGACCTTGGCGGTCGACGTGACGAGCGTGGTGGTGACCTTGGCGGTCGAGGTGGGGGTCGAGGTGGGGGTCGAGGCAGCACCGCCGGTGTAGTAGCACGAGCACTCCTTGGAGATCTGGCTGGGCTTGTTGCTGCAGTTGGTGGCCCACGCGGGGAGGCCGGTGGTCGCCGTCACGGCGCTCTTGGTGAAGGTGGCGCAGAAGGCCGAAGCGGTGGCCTTGTTGGCGCTGATGTAGCTGGCGCAGGCATTGCTGTCCGGGTTCGCGCAGCCGAGGACGGCTGGGACGAGGGCGAGGAGGGCGTAGCGGTGCATCTTGGCTGTTGGGCTGGCGAGGAAGTGCTTGTGCCGGTACTTGAATTGAGCTTGACTCGATGGTGAGCTGGAGAAGTTGGGTAGACGTTGAGGGAAACGTCGAGTCTTTATCTACTTCTCACTCTCGCTCCCTGTCTGCCCCGAAGCTTTGATCGACTAGGTTCTCCATATCTTGGCCCTGCTGGTGTCCAACGGCTACTTCCGTGACTGCCAGCTCGAAAGCCGTACACTACGGCGACATCAGGCACGGGCGACGTCAGCGCTGTCCCTCTTTTCTCCACCACTCATGTCCGATGTTTCAGGACCCCATGAGCTGGAAACACAGCCCCTCGAGTGCTGTCGCGTCAAACGCTGGGGGCAACAAGTCCGCATCCTTTCCAGCTAGTTCAAGCATGCCCTGTCGGCCGTCACGGGCAGCAGTTACCTAAGGCCGTGGTCAAGCGCCACTGGCGGCTGTGGTGCGGCCATTCTTGCCTATGGTTTGTGGAATCATGTCTCGGCGTGTGAAAGGGGGCGGCCAAACGAAGCATCACGGACTATCTCCCTCCTCAACCAGGTCGGCGTTACCATCGCCAAGGTTAGCACGTCGATCGCGTCCTTGGCGGCCATGCACCCCAGCTCGCCGTTGCAACGCCAGGTCCAAACCGGCAGGGCACGCCGTTCTGGTGGGCACGGAGAATCAACCAGGCGTGGACAGGCCCCAAATGCCACCAATCACGCCCACCGGCATCGCTCGGAAGGTTTGCTCGCCTGCCTGGGAGGCGTGCGCTTGGGGGTGAAACGGGGCTAGCAAGGGCTGCCCCTCCCCTGATTCAGGGGGACTGAAGCACAAGCTTCTTGGCGGGTTGGAGATGCAGAGCAGGGCCGAGTTGTGATGATAGATACTGGGTAGCGAAGAGCAATGTGTACTAACTATGTGAAATAACTCTCACGTTTGAGTAATTTGGTGGCTGCGAAGGTAGGTACTCATGATGGGGGTGGTGTGTTCATACGACTTCGGGGGATAGTTCACCGGCTTGCGACTCATACGGGGAAGCAACTGCGCTGCGGAGTGTTGGAGGAACTCGACTTGCCTGTATCCTCAACTTGTTCAACATCAAATGGGTGAAAACATAACAGGAGAATATGATGCCACAATCTCAACTAGATCTTCACTCTTGTCAACACTCGGCACAATCCTTCACCTCAACCACCCCACCTTACACATATATATAACAAAACGCCCCCCCATTCCCCCCAGCTGATCATGCGCCTCCAACAACTTAATCGGCCCCGCCAGCCACTCCAAGTCGGTCACCGTGTCCGTGCCCGCAGTGCTCCCCGCCACCGCCCATCCCCATGCCCGGCATGTTCATCCCGCGCCCCGTGGGGATGGCGTTGAGCCGCGCGGCCTGGTCCTGCATCTGCCAGATCCACCACAGCCGGTCGAGCGAGCCGTGGTGGAAGTAGAAGACGGGGTCGCCGGGGTCGGTCGCGGGGTTGCCGCCGGGGTCGACGGCGTGGATGTAGTGGCCGGCGGTGTGGATCTGTACTCGATTTAGTTGCTGAAAATGAATGCCGGGAGATGGGTTGGAGGCAGAGAGAAAAGAGACAACGTACACCCCACGGATAGGGATCGTTCTTGGGCGGCGGGTTGCTCAGCAGCTGGTTGTAAAAGCCGTCAATGTTGGAGTTGTTGGTGATCAGGCTGTAGGCGCGGTCGGCGGTGGCGCCCATGGCGGCGTTGTGGTTGGTATCGCGGCGCAGGCAGCGCGGGTTAGAGCCGGTGCCGTCGCCCCGCGGGTTCTTGGGGATGTTGAGCTTGGTGAAGGGCGACATGGAGGTGGGGCCGAGGTTGACGACCATGCTGGGTGGGGGAGGTAGTGTTAGTGGGTTGGATGGGGGGTTGTGAAGGGGGTAGGGGAGATCACTGACTCCTTGAATGGACCCTCGGTCACGCACCCGCCATCACCACCGCTCGCAATGATATTCGGCGTCCTCCCCGCCTGCGGCATGCCCTTGTAGCTAGCATCAGGGGCACCGTTGCCGCCCATGCTCGACGCATTCCCGTTGTAGAGCGGCGAGTGGATGGGGTCCTGGGCGTAGCGATCATAGTTCTCGTACAGCTGGTAGCCCGTGTAGTTGCACTCGTTGCGCAGGGCCTGCTCATAAACTCACACGAACTGCTTATGCGCGGGGAACAGATGCAGCGGGTCGTGCAGTTCGGCCGCGTGCGTCATGTGATAGGCTACAAAGTCGTCGAACCGGCTGATGGCGCCGGGGAAGCTTGGGTGCCCGGGTCGGGAGTTCCATCAGGCACTGCACCGCCGTGACGTACTCCTCGCGCTGCTCGCTGATAAGGTCGCTCCTGGGGGGTGTAAGTGGTTACCCCTGAGACGTGGGACTGGGCCAACGTACCACTCTCTCCTCACGGCCGCATTCTCCAGCGTGCACTTGTTGTTCTTGCTGGCTGTGATCTTGGCCGCCATGCACGCCTCGACCTTGGTCATGGTGGCATCGTGCAGCTTGTCGACGGGGTCGGCGGGGTAGTTGGGGTTGCGAGTGCTGTCGGGGTAGTTTGGGTTGCGAGTGCTGTCGGGGTAGTTGGGGTTGCGAGTGCTGTCGGGTCAGTTGGGAGTCTCGCGATGTTAGACACCAGCATGAGTAACAGCTTACAACTTGACGTCTGCTCTAGCCCCGACAAGGAGCCAAGTCAGCGTCACCACACGCCCAAGTATTCACATGTTGGACAGCTTCCCAAGCGCGAAGAGCATCCCAGATGGATGGACACGGCAAGGATCACAAGAGCCGGGTCGGCGATCAAGCAACCCGGTAGCTCTACCCATGCAGGTCCTCATCTGCCTTTCGGCACTGCAAGAGGGGTTCCCCAATCCAAGTTCATTTACATCTCCAATAACTCCAACGGCTCCTCATGGCCAAGCACTCAATTTCTTAACCTACAATCCCCTCCCCTCCTTTTCTTCGCCTGATCCGAAACGGCACCTCGTGCTTCGGCTTCTGCGTGCCCAGTCCAAAGCACGAGTCGTCCATCTCGAGCCTGTCCGTCAGGATCTCGATGTCGTAGCCGCCGACAAGCAGCGCGGTAGTGTACAGGATGATGCGCTTGGCAAAGTGCCGCCCCGGACACGCCGCGTACCCGCCGCCGTACGGGATCCACGCGCCCTCGAGTCCTTCGAGTGAAAATGTGGGCTCTCCTTTAGTTGCCCCTTCCTTCTTCTCGACCTTGACAGGCCCTTTCTCAATGTCCGGCCGCAGCGGCCCACTCCCCGGAACCCCAGGGTACACCAAGAATCTCTCCTCCCAGAACTTACCCACCGGGTACCTCCCCCCGCGGGTATTCCACACTCCCTCGTCCATATGCGCGGCGTACGTGTTCACCATGCACACCTTGTCCCTGGGCAAAGTCCACCCGCCGACGGTGACATCGGCGTGTGGTGAGGAGCGGGTGACGTACGCCTGCAGGTGAAGTCGGAGGGTCTCGGCGTAGATGGAGGAGAGGAGGGGCGGGGTGGAGTGGAGGAGGGTGGTGAGGTCAGGTTTGAGGGTCGTTGGGGAGACGGTGCCTGAGGAGAAGAGGAGGGAGCGCAGGCGGGTGGTGAGCGAGGGGTTGCGGAAGATGTGGAGGGCGGTCATTAGGGTGGAGGGGACGACGTTGGTTACGGAGCTGTGGGTAGGGGGTTAGCTTAGCGCCTTTCAAGAGAAGGTGATGGGTGTCAAGGGGTTCGACTGATGAAAAGGGGGTATGTCAGGCGCAGAAAAGGGGGCAGAAACAACTCACGCCCAAATCAACCCCAAATCCGCGGCCGCCAGCGCCTCATAATCCTGCCCATCCACCTCCATCAGCACCTTCTGCCTCGACCGCACCATCTCCGACCCCCAATACGGATCCGCATCCCCATCCTCCCCCACCGCCGCCTCATGAAAATGCTGCCTCGCATAATCATGCCACCGCCTAATCCCCTCCAACAACCTCCCCCTGACCCTATATGCCTCCGGCATAAGCCACCTCGGCATCAGCTTCGCAAACTTCGGCGTCGCCCTATCAAATGCCCACAAGTCTCCCAGAAAACCGGGACTCAACCTCCCCAGGGCGGGGCCATACAACCCCTCCAGCACCGCCGTCCCCAGCACCATCTGCACGAACCCCCCGAGATCCCCCATCTCCACCCACTCCTCCTCCCCGGGCGGCACAACACCTCCCAACTCCCTCCCCAAAATCCCCACGCACCTCTCCACCGCCACCTGCAGCCCCCTCCCGCCAAACGCCCTAAACAGAATCTGATGCGTCAAATAATCCACTCTATTCCTTTCCTCGACGTTACTGGCTGGGTGCGGACGGCGGTGCGACCCGGAATTGTCGGCGCGGTACGCCGCCAGCGCCCGCGCGGGCATGCCAAAGACGTGCTGCAGCGCGAAGGTGTAGATGAGGATGGGGCTGCCGAGGCGGGGTTCTTTCCAGACCGCCGCGACGGTGCGGCGGCCCTGGAAGAGGAAGATGGAGGAGGCGAGGAGGGTGAGGCGCACGGGGACGAGGGTGTTGGCGTATTGTCTGCTTGCAGGGTTAGCTTTGCGGGGGGGTAACGGAGGGGTTGAGGGGAGGCGTACGTTGCGCGACGGATGAAATTGGCGCAGTCAAAAGCGAAGGGGATGGCGCTTCCCAGCAAGGGGATGAGGTGCGGCAGGGTGGGCGGGACCTGGTTGGTCTTGGGGCGGAGGTGGGCGTGGTGGAAGAGGGCGAGGCCGATGAGGTAGTGCAGGAGGAAGGGAAAGGGGAGGAGGAGGATGACGACACGGGCGGTGGTTTTGCTATCGCTGAGGTTGATGCTGCGGAGGAAGCCGTGGGGGGTTGGGCCGGCGGCGGTGTGGTTGGAGAGGGTGAGGGCGTCCATGGTGGTGAAGAGTGAGTGAACAAGTGAAGGAGTGGGTGAGTGAACGAGGCCCTTGGAGGCTGGCCGTGGATGGATCACGAAGAGTAGAGGACGCCCAGAGAGAGATATACACATAGCATCACTGACATCTCCCCGGCTAGCATACTCAACCCCCTCCTTGTCCTCCCGTCCACCCCCCACCGGCAACCTCGGCGTCTCACCCGTTCAGCTTCAACCTCAGCTCCCTTCCGGCTCCGACGGACCTCCCTCGAGCCCCCCTCTTCCCAAACAAGGCATTCCTCTGCTGCCTATCACGCAGTTTTGTTTGTGATAATGCCCCCTCGCGGCCCAAACCCGCCCGCTATCAGCGGCGTGGAGAGGCACTGCACGTGGGGTTTTCCCCGAATCTCACGCCAAGGGCCCGAATCCCCCCTCACCACCACCCAAGAATCAACAATCACGACCCCACGTCGCATCACCTCCCACCACCACGCACTATCATCATCAGACGGCAAGGTTCCATTCCCAACTAGCGCGAAACACTACCTCCCCGCGCGCCGGCATAGGCGCGCGGCCCAGCCTTACAGTAGCTCCCGCCGCCCCGTCTGCGCCGCAACCAGGGACACCCGGCTGGGCAGCGGCGGGGGCCAGGCCTCGGAACCGACGCGGCACGGCGCAGCACCGTCGCGCTGGGACGGGACGCCTACGGTGGCAATCATGAAGTTCGACTTCGGGGGGTGGGTGAGCCACCCGCGCCGCAAGCTCTAGTGTTTCGGGGAGGGGGGAAATGTGGTGGTGTGGTGTGGCTGTGCCGCGGGGAGCTGTTCGCGAAGGACTTGGCGCGGCTGACGGAGGATGGGGGGGGGGATGGGGTCTATGTTTGGATAACGGGATTGATTACAGACGCAGACGGGAGATGGGGATGGAATGAATGGCACGGAGCAGGCGGGATTTCATTCATGAACTGAGATGGGCCGGCTTCCCCCCGTCTGACGACGGCTTGTCACCCATCGCTCTGTGATACCCCTGAGTATCTCCCTCGTGCCTCTCACCATTCACCATGAGCCAACCCGAGGCCCAACTCGTCCCGCTTGACGACCTCGTCGATGGCCTGGCCAGCATCAAGCGGATGGCCTTCAAGGTGTGTTCACCCCCAATCGCTAATCCAAGCCCCCTGAATTGTGTCCCCCTGGCCCATCTGCTCCCCGTCTCCCCTCCTAAACTCACACAACTAACACCCCCTAGGCCACAGCCGGCATCTTCTTCACCCTCGCCCTGCTCTCGGTCCTCGCGCGCGCCGCCATCCGCTGGCGCACCCGCCGCGCCCTGGCGCTCGACGACTACCTTCTCTTCGGGGCGGCGCTCTTCCTCTCGGGCGCGACGGGCCTCATGTACAACATCTGCGACAACCTGTACCTGTCGACAGCGATCCGCCTGGACCAGTCCATCGTGTTCCGCCTCGGGTCGGAGAGATTGACAGACCTGGTGAATAGTGCCGTGCAGGAGAATCACTCGTTTTTGATTGTTGCGTGGACGGCGACGTTCTTGGTCAAGTTTTCGTTTTTGGCGTTTTTCAGGCAGCTGATTTGGAATGTCGCCGGGATGAGGAGGTATTATTGGGTTGTGGTGGGCGTGACGGGGATGGCGTGGGTGTTTTTGGTGGTGGAACCGTTTATTTTGTGTTCCGAGTTCGGATTTGCGTCGTGTAAGTCAATGTTGAAGATGATGGGTGGTGAGGATGCTGACCGTGGTGGTAGTACACTGCTTTGACGAGTCCAAGAACCTGCTCTACGTTGCCATGACGGGGCTGGTCACTGGGCTTGATGCCCTCACCGACATCATGAGTACGCCACAACCCCTTCCCCTTTCTCAACCACCTCTAACACTCTGCAGTCGTCAGCATCCCCATCATGATCCTCCACACCGCGCGCATGCGCCCCTCCCAAAAAGCCGCCCTCGGCGTCTTCCTCTGCCTCTCGCTGGTCATGGTCATCTTTTCCATCACGCGCGTCAGCAAGATCAGCGGGGCGTCGGGCGTCGACGTGCCGTGGGTGTTCTTCTGGCAGTTCGCCGAGGCGTCCATCGCCGTGCTCATGGGCTCCCTGACCGTCTTCCGCACGCTGCTCATCGCCGAGCGCAAGACGGGCGTCCGCGGCAGTCCCGGGGGCCAGCTCGGCAAGGGCAGCCCGGCTGCTGGCTGCGGCGGGAAACGCCCAAGGTCGTACTATGCGCTGCATCATCGCATTCGGCTGTTGGCGGCCGGGAAGTCAGTGAGCAAGGGGGATCTGGAGTCGCAGGAATCGCTGCCCGAGATTCCGGGGGCGGTAATGACGGGGCTGAGGACGTTTATCAGGAGGAACAACCGGGACTCGGCCATGGGCACGGCGGTGATCACGACGGCCATCTCGCAGCATAGCACGCTGGCGGACGGGGCGGATGAGGAGCCGCTGCGCAAGGTGAAGGAAAAGGAGGAGAAGGTCAGGGAGGTGGGCGTGGAGGAGATGCGGCAGGTCATGACGCCGACGCCGGGGCGGAATGCGCCTGCGTATCACTATCCGGTATGTCTGTCATATCATCCTGGTTGCTTGTGGAGTGCTAACAACGGTGTTGTTACAGCAGATATGGAGGCCGCAGCCAAACCAGCAGCCCGGTGCTCACGCCGACAGTGTTTGGTCTGGCCCGTCGACGCAGACGTCGCAGACGAGCATCGGGGGCACGACGATACATGAGATGAGGGAGGCGTAGTGTAGGTAGCAAGTGTGCCTTACCTCGGACGAAAGGGGTTGGATGTCTGTTTTCAAGGTTCTGTTTCCTGTTTCTTGTAGCGAACTCTCCTATTTCCTTGTCGTAGCTCCAGCAGTTTGAGTTGAGTCATGCACTCGTAATATTAACTGAATCTGTTAGAACCAAGGCACCACCCTGGTTCTGACCGCAGGCGATTGTCCTGGA
>MU856038.1:0-13406 GCA_033296695.1 Staphylotrichum tortipilum
CCCCCCCCCCCGGGCAGCCTGCATTCCGCTTGACACCCGCCGTGCCGACATCCCAACCCTCCCCAGATATGCAAGCCGCTCCTGGTCCGTGTGTTTTCCTTGCGTTCCTTCGCTGGTGGGACCCATCTTCATCTTTCCCGATCTACCACCCCTACCCCCCTCCCCCCCGGACGTCGCGGGCGAGTGTCTTGACTCTGTCTTGAACACACCTCGCATGCGCTCTCCCCAGGCTCTTCATGCTCTTCATGCCCTCCTGCGCCTCGCGTTTCGCTTCAAGGACGCCGGACGAACTGTTCACGGATACCTGCCGCCGTCGCTTTCGCAAACGTTCTGACACTTCATCATGCGAACAGGTTCAGGATAGCTGCATACAATCAAACCTAATCCCAAACACCCCGGTTCCGAGAATCAGTCTGGAGACTTGAGAAGGAAAACAGGCCTTGTTGTGCCAATCAGCATCCGAGTAAGTGCCACCTTGTGCCCTGGTCCCAGCTGCGTCCAAAGGCATCGCATCACGGAAGACTCAACCAGCCCCAGCAGTCGAAGGCCTTCAAGCTTGGTCGCGCGTCCATTGGCCCTGCCGCCCGATCCCTGTAGGCTATTTGATGTTTGATGCTGACCGACAATTTGGGCAGTCTGCGGCCATTTTCCATTTCTTTGACCAAGCCGCAGCCTGAAGAGGCTTGGATATCGTTGCCTGACTCCTGGCCAAGAGTTGGCTCATCAGACCCCGCCCGCACCCACCAGGCTGGCCCCCAGTGACCTGCCTAACCTTTAACATCGAGATCCTGAGGAAACCGACGACGCCGGGCATCGAGCTGATCCAGGTGAGACTCCATGGCCCGTTGGACATTGTGGTCCAGCTGATGCTTGAGTGATGTGCTGGACTTCTCGTCTTGTGCTGACAGATTCGAGACTTTAGACGAGTTGCCTTTTTGGAAGTCGGTTTCGACGTCATTGCTTCGGTCCCGTTGGGCTTGTCGAGGATCGTTTTTGATATCCGGAGGTCCTCAAAGAAATCAGTTTGAATGTCTGCGACCAAGATTCAGCAGCCTGTCTATAAGGTGTACGAGGTGAGTGGCAGCCCGCGATCTGACTTCGCATTCCCGTTCACACTCTCCACCCCTCGCGGCTTTCCCTTCATCCATTTTGGCCCCCCGAGATGTGCAGCAAACACCCCGACTGACACGGCCCGTCTAACAGCCCGGCTACCACCCACACCGGACCATCATCCTCGACGAGCAGATCGAGTCGCCCGAGACGTTGACGATCCGGCTCGAGGAGGAAGCAGCGCGAAGCGGAGAGGACGTCAGCGGGGGATGCCCCCCTGGTCTCCTACCGATGCCCATGTCCGCATACAAACCCCAGCCGCCTCAGCTGCACGGTACGCCAACCATTTTGCCCCTTCTGATGGTGTTTTGCGATGCAAGGTAGTAGAGACTGACGCTCGCCGACCGGTTCCCTATCTCCAGGGTATGCAGATTCAACCTACTCCCAATACTCCTCCCAGTCCTTCCCCGGCCAGCAGACGGAGAATGTAGCCTCGCAGCTCAACCAGATGGCATTTGCTGCCAACAACGCCGCGGCAGGGCAGTACCTTGCGGCACAAGTAACACCGGGCATCAACATCAGCGTCTTGTCATGTCATCCGAGCGGCGGCCCTCCCGGCACCAAGGTGTCGCTAAAAGCGACATGTCAGTATGATCTCCTAGGAAGCAACCTCGCAGCAACCGCACCCTTCGTCTCGCTCGTTTTTGGCTCCCACAGATGCACTGCGCAGGTTTCAAAGGACTCACAAGATGCCAACGGTGTTTGCACTTACACGTTGACAGCCGAGGCTCCGCAGTTTATCAGCACGGGTTGTCCGTCTCTGAGCAACGTGCCCTTGACGTTCCTGCTGGAAAACACAAGCGGGGAGGAAATTGCACGAGCCAGCAACATTGGTGTGTTCTCATACCATGACGTCCAAGGCGGTGCAGGTACCGTGGGCGTGCCGGATGACAGCAGTCCGCCCGACCTGGGCTCCCCCAAGACCCGATCACCTGTTCAACGGGCCAGCCCACCACACCAAGCCTCACACGGGCGGACAAAGGCTGACAGCCCCGTTGCTGCTCACCACAGTCTTGCCGACGAGACTTCTACAAATACCTACAGCTTCTCTCCCAGTGTCCCGGCCAGCAATGCCGCCGCACAAATGCACGCTCAAACTCAAGTTCACACCGACTTCGCAACTCCTCCCACGGGCCCCTACAGCCAAGGAAGCAGCAGCATGTTGTCTTCCTATCGAGGGGCGTCCTTCACGGACCACTACTCACGAGCACCGCCAATGTTGCGGTCACCGCACGGGGCAGGATGGATATTTGGCAGCCAGCTGGACCCACTCCGAGCGTCGGCATCGGGCCTCACGCATTCTTCAGTCCCCCGCCAAACCCTCACTCCGCTTCAGCACGCGACCTCCGCCACGCCACAACTTATGAGGACAAGTACACTTCCCCAACCGTCCGGGGGCTTCCCCGGGTACGGCGTGTACCAAGAAAAGGTGACGCTCAAGATCGTCGGCGACCTCTCCGCTATGGGTGAAGGCTGGACACAGGAGGAGTGGGAGAACAAGCGCAGGCTTGTGCTCTTCAGGAAGCAGCAGACGGGGAGCGTCCTGACGGTCAGTTTCAAGCCCGTGAGCGCGGCAGAACGACCTCCGCACAGCATCTGCATCAGCTGCATCTGGTGGGAGGAGAAGCAAGCGTGCTACGTGACGTCAGTCGACACGATCCACCTGCTGGAGCAGCTCCTAGCCGCGCCGAACCGGTTTGGTGTCGACGAGAAGAACAGGATCCGCAGAAACCTCGAGGGCTTCCGCCCAGCCACCGTCAGCAAAGCCCGGGCCGAGAGCGAGGAGTTCTTCAAGGTCATCATGGGCTTTGGCAACCCGAAACCCCGCAATATCGAGAAGGATGTCAAGGTGTTTCACTGGAAGGATCTGGCGGGAGCCCTGTACAAGATCATCTCCAAGTACAGCGCCTCGACAACGACGCTCATGACGCCCAGCACCTCACCCCACGTTGCAAGCACCATTGGTCTCAGTGGAGCGTACCCGGCACTCCCGCCCACCCCAGTCTCGACGACATCAAGTGCTGCGACGGATGCAGCAGCTGCAAGCTACCCTGGTCCGGGCAGCCACCACCACGCAGACTCACTCGCAAGTCCCAGGACACTCAGTGGGGGCCACTCCTGGCCGACAGGCTACGGAGCGGCCGGGAAGACGCTGTCCCCGGCGCTCAAGACCAGCTCGCCAGTCCCTGGCTCAAGTCTGCGCCTGTCCACACTCCCCGTCGTCTACGACCACCGCGGGGGAACCCATAGCCTTACATCGCCATACGGGCTGTCCGGGCCCTCATCGCATCACACCCACAGCACGCAGCAGGGGCACGGGCATGGGGCTTACAGCCACCACTCCGGGGTTCCCGTCTCGCAGGGCCAGTCAAGGAGCTGGGAGGGCTACCCGGTGGGGGAGGGATACCATGCCGGTCAAGCGGGCAGCAACCACGGCCACGGGCAGGTGTACGGCGGCGGAGCCTACGGTGAGGGTGCGCCGCGTGCCTGAGCGCGTGACCCCGTTCACCATGCAATATTTGGGTTGTGGGGGGGGGGAGGAGGCTTGCCGCCCCTTGGGCGCTCGCTAGCCCCCTAGCGCGCCCATTAGGCGCAGTTGGATGTGCGTGTGGAGGCGGCCACGCGTTGCTGGGGAGGCGGTTGGGAAAGGGGTGAGCGTGGGCGACGCGGCCACGCGGCCACGCGATGCGGCCATCTCCATTTCCGGCGGGGGTGGTGGCAGGCGGCTGGGCCCATGAGTCATGACAGACGAGCGAACTTGGGGTGTGGGCAAGCGCAGCTGAGAGAGCCTCACCACCTGGCCAGCTTTGGGCGCCTAGTCCTTCCTCCATCTGGCAACCATCACCATGGACGAGATGCCCTCAGATTGCGGGCAAGCGGGAACACGATATCAGATGCCCATGTCAGCCGGTTCCGACCAAACCACACCAAGTTGATCGGCGGTCGTTGATCTTGGACTCTGGAGAGAGAGGTTTCGACACAAACGCGGGACGAAAATACGAACCTTGGCCTTGCGACAAAAACGACACTCTCGAGGGTGCGAGCTGCTCGTTCCCAGGGCGGCCCGTTGGTGGTGTGGCGGGTGTGTGGGGACCGTTGGAGGGAGTGATCAGCTGGTTGTTGCGCCAACCAATCAGGGGCAAAACGGCTCCTCCATCTGGTCCGCTAGGCACGTCCCGAGGCCCCCCAACACCCACCCCGATGCAACATGTCAAAGTCTCCGGCCCCCGGCCCGCATCCTTCAGCAGATTCCCCCTGCGCTTCTTGCGCACTTCCCTCACCTCTTCCAGCCCGGCTGTCGTTCATGCGGAGCAATCTCGGATTCTCGCCGCCCTTCCTCCCAAATGCCGCCCTTGCGTCGCATCGCCTCGTCGAGCCTTCTCTTGCGAGGGAGGGGGAGTGGACGCATCCCCCGAGCCCGGTTTGCGGCCCCTGTCTCTGCCCCCATGGCCTGGTCGAGCGACTGCCGGGGGAAATCCTACCTTACCTGCCGGACGCCACAGCCCATGACCACCCCGTGGGATTGGCCCGATGGACGGTTGTCTGCGGAGTTAAGGTGGTGATCGACCTGGCTGCATGACCGCATCGACACACACCCCGGACACGCCGGAAGGGACCCCTCTGCATGCCGCACGACATTGACACCTGCGGCGCGACCCCCTTCCCCCCTCCCCCCATCGACCCCACGGGGCTTGCGCACCCCCCGTGCCCCAGGCCCTCACGCTAGTGGTCATGACCTCGACGCCCTCCCCTTCACGTCCCGAGACCTGCTCTACCAGCAAGGCAGCTTCTTGCCCACCCGTCACACCCTCGCCTGCCGCCCGCCGAGGGCCCTTGGGTCTTGGCCATGCAGCTCGCCGTTGATCACACCTTCCAGTCACAGGGCGGCGGAGCCCCGTTCAAGTGCCGGTTTATTGTGGGGGGATGGCCGGCTCTTAGGGGGTGGCCAGGCCATGCTTGATCAAGGGATGACATCGCCGTGTCATGGACCGCGGTCCGTGGGGTTACTTGGGGCAGTTGGCGAGGATTCATTCGGTTGAGGGCGTCTTCAAAGCACGGTTCGCATTTCGTGTTCGGATAGGACGGGTGGCAGCAGCGGGGGAGGTGTTGGGAGAGCATGACCGCTTCGACTCTGCCGGACTCGCCGAGATTGGCGTCGACAAACACCTTCCCGGGCTCGATTTCACAAACGACACTGGTTTGCATTTGCCGATTTTCGACACTCCTTTTTCATCTATCCACGACCCGCCCATCTCTCGTCGACAAACATCCTTACAGAGAGGTGTTTTTTTGTTTTACGGTTTGTTTTTTTGCGAGGAAGGGACAGGGTTTGAATTGCCGGTTTGGGGTTTCTTGTGGTCTCAACTCCCAGGAACGGCAGGGCAGGGCATGACATGACGGGTACACGGGCACGGGACATGGATATCATCAAGATTTATACCCTTTTTGCTCTTTGGCCATTTTGTCTGGAATAATCCTATTCTTAATCTTGGTGTTTGTTGTTTATTGGCTTTTTTTCTCTTTTTTCTTTTGGCTTTTCCTCTCTCCGTTTTGGTTACCCTCCTTCTCTGCTGACTCTGGTCTTCGGATTTGTACTCGTAATATCATTATCACCCACTATTTCACACACATCATGACTGGATGAAAACGGCCTGCTCTGGGTGGCTGCGTTTGGTGGTGGTAGTGACGGGGCCGGCTGGAAAAGACGGGAGGAGTTCTGGGCGGGTACTGTTTATTTGTTTGTTGGTTGATTAGATTGTTGGGAGTTGATACCTCATGTGTGCCGGGTCCTGGGCCTATAGATCTTAATAATTTTACATTCTTGTGCTTTGCTATCTTGTCTTCAGCGAGTGATGCCTTTTTCCCAGTTAATTCCAGTGCCTGTTCTTTTTGTTAGTTATCTCTGCATTTACATCTCGTTCCCTTTTCGTATCTGTCTCCCTGCTCCTCGTCGACAAACGTGTGATGTCGGAACTGAGGGGAGAGGGTCAACGGTTGGAGGCCTGCCAAACACTCCGCCGGACAGTTTCTTGACGGAGTCTGGAACAACCGGAATTAATGACTGACTTCCAGTGGGCCGGCCATACCCACCCGTTGCGAGGCTGTCATGTCACCTCAAGTCGCACCCTTTCGTATTGCGCGGCGCATCACACTCTGCTTATCCTCGGCATTGGGGTCACTTTTCGAGGCTTTTTTTCTTGTCTGTGGATGTGTTTCTCGCGTCATTTGGTATCACAGTGCCACGGGCACAGGGGCAGGGGGGGAAGGGAAAGGGAGGGGCGGAGGAGGGAGAGGCCGCGGTGGCTGTGCCCGACTCACTCACTCACTCACTCCACTCAGTTGATTTGGGAGGTTACGGTGTGTGTATCCACCGTCAGGGAGTGGATGTGGGGAGAGGGTGGACGATTTGATCTGGGAAACGGGGGCGCACCGCACAGGAAATCAGACGGAGCACGAACTGGGGATGCACGAGAGAGGGGTGGGATTGGAGGTTCGAAGGGGGGTGTGCCCCGGCCCGGTTTGTGCGTGACGGCAATGGGTTACACGGCGCTGGGACACGAGATCTGGTGGTTGGTTGATTGGGTGGTCAGTTGGGCGGTCGGTTGATGGGGTCTGTCTGGTGTTTGTGCTGCGTTTGCTATGAAGGGGGGTGGGGGGGGTTGACGGTGTCTTGCTGCCCGCAGTAGAGGTGGCCACCAGCAGGGGGCGTTGCGGAGTCGTATGTGAGATGTGATAAGAGAGTTGTATGTGAGGGCTCCTGGCGGTCTGGGCCTGGGTTGCTTCCACACTGGGTGCGCTGTTTTTCGGTTGAGGATATGCGGTGTTGCCGTGGCTGTGTTGGTAGAGGAGGCAAACTGGATTTAGGAGGACTGCTTACTGTTTGTTGCTCGAGGGTGGTTTGCTACTTGGGCGCAGGCCTCCAACTGTGGCGGGATCTTCCGGAGAGACAGGTACTGGCAGTCATAATGGGCAGAGGTATGAGGATCGGCCTGAAATATGCCATAGCACTATTCCGTACACTCCGCCCATCTTGATGTGAACTGAGCAGTTTTTTTTTTGTATCCATATTAATTAGTGTCCGCCCTTGCTTTGGGCAGTTGCCAATGAGATCACTCTTGGGCGTTATCATGTTATCTACAGCCTGCAGCCTGTCAAGCGGCACGGCCTTGCTGTTTTTAACTAGCCGGTACTGTCTTCTTGCGAACAAGGTAACAGTTGATAACGGACTGACATGTTTTTCTTCTCCATGTCAGCTTCAAATGGCCAAGTCATTCACCGAGAGATGACCAGTTTTATAGAAGCATGGCAGGATCTTGCAGCTGCATTGATACCAAGCGACAGCAGGCAGCCGTACTCCTTTACGGGGACGAAGACTAGTGGCTTCCAATGCCTTCCATGTCCAAGACCCCAACCAACTCCTGCGGTTCCCAAATCCGCACTATCAGCTCGCAAGCACCTGTTTCTATTGGCTCGAGTTTGTTGGTCCAAGTCCTGGGCAGGAACTCCACGGGGCCCTTGCATCTCTATGCTTCGTGTCTTGGGGCTGTGTGCTGTCCAGGTGCCTGCCGAGATGCGAATGGTTTCTGCGACCTTCTGCACGTGGACTTGAACCATCTTTCGACATGGGTAAGTACTTGCTGTGGCTGGCATCAACCAACCCCGCCTCCCCTTCAGTTGTTGATTGGTTAGCCACCTCATCTTTGCCCAACAGCCAGCCCATCCTGAGCGCGGAGAATACCCCATAAAGCCCTTCCCCCTCGACTTTCCATCTCTCTCGGCGCATCCTTTTGCGCCTCTTCCAGCACCCACCGCGTCTGTCATCACCAACATCAAAACCAGCCGCGCCGCCACCAAGGGGACACCATGGAAGCCTTAACCATTGGGAGCCCCGACGGGTCAGGTTTTCAGACCGCACCCGGCGTCTCGTAAGCACCAACCCTTGGTGTATTCCCCAAGAGCCATTTTTTCTCCGCTAACCTCGGAGCTGCCTTCTCTAGACGCTTCGCCGGCTCTATTCTCGAACTTGACTTTTCCGACGGTTCTACCCTTGCTATACACCGCTCGATTGTCGTGGAGGGCTGCCCAAAGCTAGCCCTTCTTCTCGGATCATCCACCACACGCGTCAACTTCGGCGGGTATTCGTCCCTCGCGGGCCATGCGCTGGTCAGCTACCTCTACACGGGGCGGTACGAAATCCCGGGATGGACCAGTCCTGTCGATCCGTCAGTTGACCTCGGCCTCCTGGATCTCAAAACCCAGTTCCAGATCTACGCTCTCGCCAAAGCTGTCGCGCTCAGCGGCCTCGAGGAGCAAGCCCGGTCCACCATCGAGCAGCTTGCGCGCAACCTCGACTTTGGTACCGTCATTGACGCTGTCAAGGAGGGTTACCCCATTCCCGCAAGCGATGACTCGTGGTTCCAGCCGTGGATCACCTCGACCATCAAGTCGGCCTTGCAGAACCCTGGGACGTCCCTCTCCAGAACGACACAGGGCGCACTCAGGTTCGGCGACGACGCATCGGTGATCAAGGTGATATTTGAGTGCATGCGCAAGACATACAGCGAGATGATGGAATTGCTGTCCGACCCCGACCGCGATGACCATGCAGACTTGGACACGCCGGCCGGGGACACATCCTCCGAAATGTCAGAACTCTTTGCCGTTGTCCCCGGCTTGCCCCAAGCCCACCCGACACTCTTCTCGCCTGCCTTATCAACGCCCCCCAGACCTCAAGGGCCTGCCGACGCGAGCGGCCCCTTCCCAGATGCCATCCTCATCGGACGAAGCTGGACCGCAGCGTCCATGTCGGCACCTCCAGCCGACAACACCCCACGAGCCGAGGTTGGGCCAGAGGTGGAGCCAGTTGAAGACGTAGGTATCCCCGGGATAACCGTCGTCGACTCGCCTCTTGGAGGTATCAAGAAAAAGAAATCGAAGATTGGGCCGCGGACGAAGAAGAAGACCGAGGTCATCGCCTACTTGAACCCGGCTGATGAACCTGGGGCCGCCTCCATCGAATCACCTGCGGAGAAAGCACCTGAGGGTACCGTCGTTGAGCCGCCGAAGATCTTCGGGTGGGGATACTAAAGGGGTCAACACGGGAGGGAAGCCCGAGTCCTGTATCTCATCCCCAGGGTCGCTGACATTCTCGGGCTGGAGAGCAACAACCTTAATCGTGGCATCCTCGAGGCCGTGGACCTCCCAGGTGCCTCGAGCACCCGAGGCATGTTGTTAGGCAAACATCTTTCTCTTCTACGCCAATGTTGATCTTGTAGGCATTACCATTCCCTCTTGGTGCTAGACGTGATTTGTTCTGCCTTCTGAACGGGTCACCATCACCGGACCCGCAATTTCGATCGTATTAGTGCCCGCAAATTACTTCTTTGGGAGCAGAACAGAAGCTTGGGGGTGGGTGGCTTGGGACGATCATCTCAACAACACGGTGGGGATGACGGCATCATTGGATGACAATGGCTTCAAGGGAGAAAAGCAGGTCGTGAGTACCTTGGGTGTATATCAGGTATGGCCCGTTGCCTTCAATCTTAAGACGCAAGCTCCTTATCCCTCGGGGCTTGCTGCCCGCGATGACCAAGCCAACAGCTGGACATTCCATTCAGCCACGGGCTGGCAACTCGACCGTGTGCAACAGCCAGATCTGCACGTGGTGGCACGACACCGGCGAGATCAACACGGGCAGCACGGTGGGGCTGGGCAATGTACGCCAGTCGCGGAAGTACAACGTGCAGGTGAGCATTGCTGGTGCCAACGACTTCTACGACTCGTTCTCCTATGAGTCGATCCCCCGCAACGGCCGAGGCCGCATCTACTCGCCCTGGGACGGCGCTGGCAGCAACACGCTTGGTGCCGACGTGGATGACGGCATCACTATCGAGCTCGACGCCGGCATCAACATGGCCTGGTCCCAGTTCGAATACGCCACCGATGTCGACGTCAAGGTCCTCCCACGCGACGGTTCCATCTTCTCTGCATCCGGGGTCAAGATCCGCCCGACGTCCATCGGCTACGACATCCGTGACTCTTGCGATGGCTGCATCATCATTCGCGTCCCACGCGATCCCAACGGCCGGAGGTTCTCGGTTGAGTTCGACAATGACCTGTTCACCTACCGCTCGGACGGTTCCAAGTATGTCACCTTGGGCGGCGAGGTTGTGGGCATCGAACCGAGGAACGCGCTGGTCATCTTTGCGAGCCCGTTCCTGCCCGACGACATGGTGCCGCGTATTGATGCAGGGGACACCAAAGTCATGACTCCGGGGCCGATCAACCAGGGCGATTGGGGCTCGTCTGGTGTCTTGTACTTCCCGCCGGGAGTCTACTGGATGAACTCGAACTCGCAGGGCATCGCCCCCAAGATCGGAGAGAACCACATCAAGCTGGCCCCCAACACCCGCTGGGTGTACCTTGCGCCCGGTGCCTACGTCAAGGGAGCGATCGAGTACACCACCAAGTCGGACTTCTACGCCACCGGCCACGGCGTTTTGTCCGGCGAGCACTACGTGTACCAGGCCAACCCGGCGACGTACTACCAGGGTCTCAAGAGCGACAGCAGCAGCTTGCGGATGTGGGGACACAAGTCCCTGGGCGGCGGCCAGACGTGGTTCTGCCAGGGCCCGACAATCAACGCGCCGCCTTTCAACACGATGGATTTCCACGGCAGCTCGGACATCACCACGCGCATCTCGGACTACAAGCAGGTGGGCGCCTTCTTCTTCCAAACCGACGGGCCTGCCATGTACTCCAACAGCCAGGTCCACGACGTCTTCTACCACGTCAACGACGACGCCATCAAGACGTACTACTCGGGCGTGAGCGTGACTCGGGCCACCATCTGGAAGGCCCACAACGACCCCGTCATCCAGACGGGCTGGGACGTCCGCGACGTCTCGGGCGTCACCCTCACTGATATCTCTGTCATCCACACGCGCTACATCAAGTCCGAGATGTACGTGCCGTCCGCCATCATCGGCGGATCGCCCTTCTATGACACGGACGGACGCTCGGTCGATGCGACCAAGGCCATGAGCATGACCATCAACAACCTCGTGTGCGAGGGCCCCTGCCCCGCGCTGATCCGCGTCACCCCGCTGGAGAACTACAGCAACTTTGTCATATCCAACGTCGCGTTCCCCGACGGCCTGCAGACCAACAGCATTGGCACGGGCAGGAGTGTTGTGCCCGCTGCCCCAAGTCTCAGGTTTGGCGTGACCATTGAGAACTGGATTGTGGGAGGTCAGAAGGTGACGATGAGCAATTTCCAGGCTGACTCGCTCGGGCAGCTTGATATCGACGGGAGTTTATGGGGGCAGTGGACTATTCGTTGAGATCGGAGCGTTTGGGTAAAGGTTGATAGCATGTAAATAACCTCAAGTTGGCATGGATGAATGTGTCTTCCCGGGGGCAATGGCTTAGTTATTTGTTATTTGGTGAGGATTGTTTGGTTGAGAACGACCATGGGACAGTGCCGGCAAGTTCCATTGGGGGTACGGGGTATAATTTACTGGCTGGCGTACAGTAAAAAGTTCAAACCTCCTTGGCTTTCCGTGGCAGGTGTCGTGAGACGGTGAGGCGGCATCGGCTGGGCTGAGCTCACAGCCACCCACCACCGATGGTGCGCGCGATGTGCTTGACCGCCCGCATGAGCAGGGCTGCCAATAAGAAATTTGGCCCTCTTGCTTTGCCCTGTTTGTGTTACCCTCCTGTGTTGCCCCCCTCAAAAACGTCCTGAAACCCCACGCGACCTCGCAGCTCGTCCTGTCCTTGTTTTCTTTCTCTTCGTCGTGCCGCGACAGCCTGTGGCACGGGTCCGTAAAGCCAGGCCCCTCGTGGCGTTGATACACAGTTGCAAGCTACTCCTGGAAGTAAGCGAGTTCCTTTTTTTTTTTGTTCCTTCTTCTTCGGACCATCTGATTGATGCTGACCTGTGGACTGACTGTTCTTAGTCGACCGTCTTGAGACAACCGCGCTGGTCTGCCGCCGAGCTTGACTCGGCGCTCCAGACATTTACAGTCACCATAATGATTACTCACTAAAGACGCAAAACGACCACGGATGCTTTTGCTGGGACGGAGGACCCGAGGTGTGCGCTGGTTTGAGCAAGCTACGGCGGTCTCGCGACTCCGTGCAGGTGCCATCCCCTGCTGCCGACGACCGCGGCCTCAGTCTCACGCAAGAGCAGCCCTGCATCGCACCTCAGCTACTTCTGTTAGATCCTGTCACCCCATCATCGCAGTCACCCTCTTTAGCTTCCGACTTCCGGCCCGCGGCATCACGGGCTACTTCTCAAACTTCCTTCGACTTCAACTCGCCGCCAGAGCTCTCGCAATCACCACCCACCACGACAGTGCCACCTTTACATGCTACAACGTTGCCGGCGGGTCCACGGCTGCTGATTTGCCACCATTGCCACATCAGCCTTCCGGATGTGGCAGCCCTGGTGTACGCCCCTCTCGCTTGTCTCTCCCTCCCTCCTGTGGAATGATGTGCTGATGGACTCGCGGTAACATAGGGACCATATCATGCTCTGGCACCGCTCTGGCACCGGCCGTCCCTTCTGCGGGAGGGGCGGCTGCATGGCCCAGAAAGATGAGAGATCGCTGGAGCGGCACTTGCACGACTCGGAACACCACCTGGGCGCCCTCTATGCCTGCCGTTGTGGCCGGAGAGAGCGCAATGACAAGCATCGGTCTCATCTCCGAGCGTGCACTCACCCCGCCGGGTCGCCCTACGTCTGCATGTGTGGGAATGAAGTCGACAGCACAAGCCCGGATGGCCTTCGGATCCACCTGGCCCATTTTGAGGCGTGCGGGAAGCGGAAGAAGGGGAGGCCCCGGAAGGATAGGA
Organism: Staphylotrichum tortipilum; assembly: GCA_033296695.1. Taxonomy (NCBI): domain Eukaryota; kingdom Fungi; phylum Ascomycota; class Sordariomycetes; order Sordariales; family Chaetomiaceae; genus Staphylotrichum; species Staphylotrichum tortipilum. Next base: position 12,973 of record MU856038.1, read on the forward strand.
GGGCAGCGACTACGACACGACAAAAACGGACAGGGGGGTTGAGGTGACAGACCGTGCAAACTTCGCTCATGGTGTTTGTGTCCCAGGCGTTGCCGCAAGGGATTAACCACCGGTGGGCAATTGGAAGAACAACCACGACCTGGAAGAACAACCACGACCTGGAAGAACAACCACGACCTGGAAGCACAACCACTTGGTGCATCACCACTTGGGCTGGTTGATGCAGTAACGGGATATCATGGTGGTTTGGAGGGGGGGTCGGAGCAAACTCGAGTCATGTAGGATGATCTGCCATCTGGCATCCGTCAACTGTCGCCATGTCTGGACAGACGCCGTTCTTCGCGAGGGGCCGTGAAGGCTGCGCAAGGCGGCCGCGCCGACACTGGGCCACGAATACGAGGGAAGTGAGGAGGATTTTGGGTTTCTTTTGTTTG
>MU856039.1:0-13384 GCA_033296695.1 Staphylotrichum tortipilum
GGGGGGGGGGGGGGGGGGGGGGGGGGGGGGGGGGGGGGGGGGGGGGGGGAGGAGGGAGGGCGAGGGGAAAATGGAAGGGTTGGGAGAAGGAGAAGAGGGGAGATTGGCCAGGCGGAGAGGGGAGGAGATTGGAGAGCGGGAGGGGGGAGGAAGGAGGTGGGGAGGGAGGAGGTGGAGAGGAGAGGAGAGAGAGGGGAGGAGGGAGATACCGAGAGTGGGGGAATGTGGGAAGGGGGGGGTAGGGGGGTAGAAGAGAAAGTTGGGAGGCGGAGACGGACAGTCGGGGTATGTAGGTGAAAAAGCTCGCGGTTTTGAAGACTCGGGTTGGCATTTTGCTCTTTTGGGAACTTTTGCACGGAGAGCTGTTTTCTGAAGACCGGACGGATTCTTATGACCAGGGACGTCGAGAGATCGGTTGTGAGCACCGGAAAATCGGTGTAGATTGGCGCCTAGGGGGGAAGATCCAACATGGAGGAGTCGGGAGGATGGTTAATAGAGAGGTTAGTAGGGATTCACTTGCCTGGGCAGGCTTCTAATACCTAATCATAGGGGACGGAAGTCTCGTGGCTCGCGTTTACAGGATGAGAGTACAAGTTGTTGATTACCTGAACTCCCCGATGCTCCATCATCCGGGACCAGAACTTCTCCCCTAACGAAACCCTCCAGATCCGAGTCAACCCTCTCCCCAGTTTGGTCACTTGTCCACCCCGCAAGCCCCGATACAGCCGCCTGATCTCTGTTCCCCCCAGAAACTCGGGCGTCCTCTCTAGCTGCCGCAGGAGTCCCGCCGTCTCCTCGGAACCAAACCCCACCTGGCAGGCTGCCGCAATCAGCATCTCGGTGGTGGCATAGTCCGGGTGGGTGGTCTTGTACCGGCGCTGGTACGCCGGTAGCGCCTGTTGCAAGGCGGCGTAGAGAGTGGCGTTATGGATGCGGATCTTTGCCGCGATGTTGAGGCATAATTATCTCACTGGACGGACGGACAGGTCAGCCAACCTACCCGACGAAGACAGTATCAAGCATGTGCCTCGACACACCGCAGACGATAACCACGGAAGTCTGCACGTATCTACTCACCAGGAACAACACTACCAATCATCTCTCACCACCCCGCGTCCCCCTCCCCCCCGGCCTTCAAGTTGCCTTTCCCCACCCCCTTTTTCCTCCCCCCACCCCACGTCCACCAAGCCTCGCCTTAATCCCCCTCATCCTCGCCCGCCACACCTCCCCCTCCTGCGTTCACGGGTGCGTGTGCACCGTCGACAGCGCCATCTGCACCCTCCTCGCGTACAAATCGTCGCTCGCGGCGCTGGCGCTGCCCCGGTGGTACATCTCGTCCAGTTGTTCTCGGGCCAGGCGCGGGCGAAGAGGGCGCGCGGGGGAGGACCAGGCTGTGGGAGGGGGTTGGGCGTGGGTATGGGCTTCCTGGAAGGTGCGGGAGGTGACGGCGAGGAAGGCGTTGAGGGTGTACCGGCGGGCGAGGACGGTGAGGGCTGCCAGCCCTACGTGTCATTGGCCGCCCGCCTTTGCCTGTGGTCTATGCTTGTACACTCGAGCATGTCCCGGAGGGCTTCTAGAGTACTCTGGGACATGCACACACGCTCTTAGATTCTTATACAAGATGTTTTGAGTTCCCCCTCGAGACAGGCAAGCTTCGCAAGGAACTGATCACCCATACCCCGCACTAGTCCCTCGGGCTTGCCTTTAGCTCGATCCCGAGCATGTCCAGTCGCCTAGAGACTCTCCAACAGGCCGCTATCCGACTTACAAAGGCCTTGTGGCACGCTGTCACGGGCCACACTGGGGATCGGGGTAATCAAGGAAGATGGAACGCTGCAATGGATTCAGTGAGGAGACGTGCTAGAATCGGGTGCAACCGTATGACCAGTTTTGACAAAGAACAGATCCTTGGGGATCTGTGGTCCGAAACAGGGGCGGACGACTCCGCTAAATACATGCGAGTAATAGGCGACCTGCCTGTGAGATCATGCATCTCGATCATTCGATCATCCCATCTTGATCATTCGATCATCCCATCTCGATCATGTGCTTGCATGGCCACTGCGGTGATGTGGCTGACACACACCAAGTAAGGACGCCCTGGTCCGACCTCGAGATTCTCGCTCACTGTTTGCCGTCCCCCTTCTCCCGGGACTTCTGTTTCTCATCCATCTACCGCGGCACAACCGTATCCGTGTACCACATTGCTTTCCCGTTCCTCCGTATTGGGAGCATGGCCGGCTTGTTCGATACGGTCTAGTGCAGACGTAGAAGGCCTGAAGACTCACGGATCGTATAACCATGGTGTAAGGGACTCGCTAGAGGTGGACCCAGGAGAGGTCGGCGGACTAGTTTCGTCATCATGGCCGAAGAGCGATTCTAGGCTCCTCGTTTCACGGTTTCCTTGATCCAGGATGCCCGCTGGTGCCGATCGGAGACCTCAGCTACCATTTTATATACTACGCCAATCCCGGACCAATGCCTGCCGATAGTAACTGAACTCTGAGCCTTCTAACTCCCAGGCAGCCAGTCTTTGAAGTCAGCACACTGTATCGAACCTGGCAGTTGCATCCATTTAACTATCACTTTTTACCGGTTTATCAAAATGCTGCGTTTTGGCATTTTTACCCTTCTTGCCAGCGTCGCTGTGGCGGCTCCTAGCCTCACCAAGCGTGATGGCCCAATCGGACAGGTGCAGCTCATCAGCTTCTCCTATACCGGCAAGGGCTGCAACGCAGGGCGCTCGACCAGGGCCGTACTAACACCTGATCCAACGGCGCTGACGCTTACATACAACGGATTGGTCGCGCAAGCTGGCCCGGATACGCCGTCTGGGGCTGATCATATAACCTGCTTGGTCGGTCTCACACTGCAGATTCCTCAGGGCTGGCAGTTCTCGATCGTCAAGGTCGACTACCATGGAATCGCAAAACTCCCTACGGGGGTGACCGGCACGTGTCAGGCACTATATTTCTTCTCTGGCAACTCCCAGCAGGTACGTATAGCTAGATTCATTGGCTAAGATGGACACGCTCTTCTAAACACCACGCAGACTACTAGTTCCGTGAGCATTCGGGGTCCGTTCGACGACGACTTGGTCAAGACCGATGCGTTAAGCGCGGGGAGCACTACTTGGTCGCCGTGCGGCAATAAGATAGTCCTCAATATCGCCGCCACCAACAAGATAAGCCCGCCAAACCCCAACCAACTGGCGGTAATAGCTGTGGGTAGCAATCGCCCGAACGTATGTACCTTATAGGGGACAGTACCTGACCAACACGTCGTCCGTCTATAATCTAGTACGATCCGACTCTCTTAGATCCGACTTTCTCAAGTGGATTTGTGGAGAGGTTCTATTTGCAGTGGAGGACTTGCACTATATGACGCCGATCAGTCAGAAACAGGATCAAATAAGTGTAGGATGTTGGTTCTTGGTAGGGTCAAATTATACTTGGAGTTGAAGGAGAAAAGCTTGATTGAGGGAGGGGCCCTAGCCGTTGGCTTACTTGTTTTAGCTTCTTGCAACCCAGTGTTGTCTGTTCTGTCGAGCTTAGACTGTCTGTCATCCAGGCTCGTGATGTTCAACTTTACACCGCCTGTTTTTTCTCGGTCCTCTTTCCTTAAATGGCTGCGTCAAATTTGACGAAAGTTGGGAAACTCTTGAAGGGAGAGCGGCATCCTCTGGCTGGCCGGGCATGACTCTTGTGATCAAGGACGCTCTTCGAAAAATTTAGAGGCTTGGGTCGGGCGTAAAAAGTACAGGGTAAGTGGAAGGAAGGATTTGAAAGGCGCAAGGCAGGCAGAGAAACGAAAGCAGGACCGCATGCTTCCCCGGCCCTACTCCGGATACGGCCCGGCCCCACTCCGCCGCCGATACGGCCCGGCCCCGATTGGCAATCCCGCACCTCCCCTTACACGAGTGCATAGGTGGCCTGTCCCGACCTCAGGTCAACATTAGCGTCACACAAAAAACAGGGGGTCGGGACAGGTCAGTGCCGGGGGGTCGGGACAGGCCACCTGATACCTGGACTTACACAACCATGAGCGTCGGGTTCGGGTTCTCCGTCGGCGATTTCATCAGTTGGAGCGGGTGGCAACTGTCATCGATGCTCTACGCGAAAGCGGCGACTCGAGGCAGCGGTACCACGAACTAATCAGCGAGCTGTATTCGCTCGAGGCAGCGCTGCTCCACGTTAAGAGGCTCGGCGAATCCCAGAATGCAGAGAAAATAGCCCTGTGCTCTGCCTCGTCACAGTGCCAGAGAGCCATCACTGACTTTTGGGAGAAGGCCCAAAAGTACCATCCTTCTCTCAGAAAGTCCGCGTCTTCAACCGTCAAGGACCATTGGAGGAAGCTGAAATGGGCCCTGCTGAAGGAGGACGATGTCGAAAAGTTTAAAGCGGATCTGAGAGGGCACACTGGAAGCATTAACCTCTTGCTCTCGGCTTGTCAGGCGTAAGTCGGTCGATTCTCTGAACAGCCTCAGCATCTCTAATAACAGTTTGCCAGACGAACTGCCGCAATCCAAGATACGGAACGGCAAGCAAAGCAGAAGAGCCTTATGGCACTGATTCAAACGTCCATCGACCAGTGGATGAGTTCTCTTTCCCACCTGTTGACAAGCACTGTAAGGTGCGATTTTGGATTCATTCCACCAATCCAACGGGAGTCATGACGCCCGATTGCTAACTTCAACCCTGATGAGCAGCGTCCTCCAACAGGGAAGCGAGCTCCTGCATATGACTGCAACTGTCATGTCAGTCCCTAGCCCTCGGCCACATTTCCACACGACTGACGACGCTTAGCCAAACAAACGTTCGGATATTCCAGATCGTACTGGATCTGCAAGCCTGGATCAAGCACATCCCGGGACAAGTCCAGCATCAGCAACCGGTGTTGTTCCTCGACGCTCTGGGAAAGCAACAGCGATTTCACCTCGACTTTATCCAGTTAGCAGATGTACAGCTCCAGCCTTCCATCGTCCGAAGAATTACCAAGTGATCTGACAAGTGCATTCTAGGCCCTTCGCTCTGTGGTTCGAGACAATTTTAAGTGGTCTGGTGTCGGCGTGGGAAAGATCGACCGGGGCGAATTCGTGCTCTGTGATAAGTTCAGGGGTGTCGATATCGATCTCAGCCAGAAGTGGGAGCGCTGCTTCAGACCTGGGCAGACAGTAGAGATGAGTATGTTGTTTGTGTCTTCAGAGGAGGGGACCAGCTGTCCAACGTGCGGCGAGGTGGCTACCGGAGAAAAAAACCGACGAGCAAGTCGAATGGTGAGTGGTCAACAACGATTTAGAATACGCCCTCTCCTTTCTAGCGTCTGCATTCTGGGGCTGATCTAGGGCTGTACGTGCTCAACTTTGGGGGCAGCTCTCGATGCGGCATGGCATTCGGCAGAATCGTCAACTTGGACAATGGTGCAACACCACAAAGAGTCCGTACAATTGATGCACCGTCGCGTTGGGTATTACAAAGTACATCCTATACCTCCTCCGCCTCCTCCAGTGATCAGATGACAAATGCGGACGGGCATAGGAAACCTCGCACGCATAGGCTAGCAGAATGAGGCCGTGAGCTCTAGGATTTACAAAATCTCAGACAACATCTAGTTACACCAGCCCGGCGATAAAGGCGCTCATAATTACTCGTCAAGCGCCTCCGTCTCCGCTACGTTCTCATAAGGCTCCTATGCCTCCTCTCTACCTTTCCACTTCACAAGCAGTTCTGGGCCGCCGTCATCCAGCCTCCTATCGCCACAAATCCCCTTCACCTCCCACTCCTCCCCGCCGTCGTCGCCAACCACTGGGGAGAGCGCCCGACAGTGATCAGACTACTGTTGAAACCCGTTTCGAGATTCCTACATCACAACCGCATATCTTATCAACCCCAACGCTGCCCCAAACACACACGCCGCCGGGGGACTCACCCCAAACCAGCACCCGCCCACATAACTCGACGCCGTCACCACCACCCACCACGGATCGTCCGCCAGACTGGCCCCGTTGGTAAACCCTTCATCAATCCAGCCAATCTGCCACAGCCTGTACACGGCCGTGTAAATCAGCCCGACCGCCGCGGCATTGACCCCCCTCAGCGCGCTCCTCACCCACCTCCACCCGCGAATCGCCCCCCAGACGCCCACCGTGCCATGCACCGTTACCAAGCCGGGCAGAAAGATGCCGAGATACCCCAATACCGCCCCGGCCGCGGGGTGGTACCCGCCGTTCTTGGCCGCCAGCGCACCCAGGTACACGGCAAAATTAAAATTCGGCCCGGGAAACCCTTGGATGAGGGCCAGCCCGATGAGGAAATCGCGGGGCGAGACCCAGCCTTCGGCGACGACGTATTCTCGCAGCAGCGGGATAACGACGGGGCCGCCGCCAAAGATGATGGTTCCTGCCAGGTAGAGATTGGAGAAGACGCGAAAGAGGAGGGGATTTTTGTCGTGCGGGAGGACGCCACGGAGGACCATCACTGTGGTGAAGGAAGCGAGGAAGAGCGCGATAAGGGCGAGGCCGGATTTCCATGTCATATTTATTGCCAGGTTGTGGGAGGCGGGGACGGTTCGGGAGAATCCGCCGTCTTCTGTTTCGGCTTCGGCGTCGGCTGCGGCTTCTTTGGCGTTGTTGGCGGAGGAAGCGGTGTTCGTCATGATGTGTTGGGATGTGGCGGGGAGGCGTTGGCGGGTGCTCTTGGTCGATGGCGGGCGGGTGGTGGTGGTTGGTTGCGATGCAGTCTGCGGTTGTTGGGACAGCTCGATCTCATCACTTTGCTGTGCCTCAGGTTCGATCTCCTTGTTGGTTTCCCGCCCCATGATTCTCCTCGGCAGCCCGACCACCCACTTCACTGACGGGTGCAGCCACCGGAAGTCGTGGATGACAGCGACAGCCCCGGCAATCATCATCAGTAGAGGGAAATACCAAAGCGCATTGTACAGAAGGCCGGCGGCAGCGCCGAGGAAAACCAGCATCCGCGTCAGCTTGTCGGTGATGGCCTTCTGCGCCAGCTGGACGGCAGCCAGAGCGATAATACCAACAGTGGCGGCGTTCAGGCCCGAGAGTAGTGCGTACACGGGCCGAGGAAGCGTTTCGCCGATATTAGAAACACCGATGGCAAGCCCGAGCATTGCCAGAGCCACGGGAAGGCTGTCCAAAGCGATAACAATGCTTAAGTTTTTATTCCCTTGCTTACAGGACTTGAACGGCAAGGGAGACTCACCTCCAGAGGAGAAACCCCAGCACGGCGGGCAAGAAACCGTCATGAATCAAGTTGATGCAGTAAAGCATTTTGGTGCTGCCGGGGCCCGAGAAGGCCTGGCAGACACTGAAGAGCTCTTGGTACTGTCATACACGGTAAGCTCCTCAGCCGGCTTTCCCCATTCTTGGTAGTTAACTTACCACCTGCTCGTCGATCCATTGCAACTTGGTAACAAACTTGTCATGGAACTGGCAACCAAACCATCAGCTATGCGCTCCCAACGCGCTCAACTAATTGACTCGAGGGCCACCCAGACTTACAATCTTGAAGTGCACCGGCGGCCCTCCAAACGAGGTGAATCCGAGATACCAAGTCTCCCGAACCGTGTTCCAGAGCCTCGGGCTCAAGTTCCGATCACTAGTTCCCCAACCCCAGCTGTTGGGCGAGAAGCTCTGCCTGATGCCCATCAACGCTGAAGTGAGGCGGTTTCGATCGCCGTGCCTGGCCCCTAGCCTAGACATAGCGATAGCAATGGTGGCAAAAACTTGACACAACTTGAGGCGGCGGCTGATGCGTCAATATGTCGGTCGGCTGAGATGGGGATGCATTGAACGAGTGAGAACTAATATCAAACTCAGCGAGTTTTCTCAACTATTAGACAACCTTCTCTCTTGCAAGAAAATTGCCAGCCTCTCTCATTTCGGCGAGACAAACATGGGAAAGCGGAGTCGCGTGGTAGACGGAATACCCCGCGCCAAGATATTGGATGTCTTTGGCTCAGCCCCATGGGCCACTCGCATGCGCGCGCGAGAGCACGTTGCACAAGCACCACCAACCCATTCCCCAGCGCGCTCATCTCGTTCTTTTCCCTCCCTCCACCCACAATTCAAGCGTTGGGTTCAGAAGCTGCGTCGATCTTGGGTACGGATAAACCAGGCTGGGTGCTGCCGCAGTGGCGTCTTCGCTCTTTTCCCCCCATCTGGGATACCTCCAGGACACTAAAATTTGGCTAACACTAAGCCAGAACCAGCAGGGCCAAGAGGTTAAAATACAGTGAAGACCACTTAAATTTCTATTACAGCAGAGGTAGTTATACGATAGCTGGATTTGTCCGAGTTTCTTCCTCGCTTTTCTTCTGCCATGGTTGTATCGGGTGCGGCGTTGGCGGCGTTGGAAGGACTCGGAGTCTGATGCCGCTGTTGATATGGGGGGCAAGGTAAAAAGCAGCCTAAGACAAATGACGCCCGGTTGAATCATCTGCTGAATACCGAAGCTACTAATGACCTTCCTCATCGCGAATTGCCCGGCGGTTTTGTTTGTGTCTTTCCTGCCTAACTGACCTCACCATGCCAGCGTGGCAGCCAAACCTCCAACCCCTGAGCCCCTGACGCTAACCCCTGACCCCTGGGTGGCCTAACCCCTGAATGGCAGACCGGCTTAGCATCGCGGCCTTGGTCGCGAGCCTCCTAGCTCGACCTTTGGGACACGTTTGACGAGGTTAGTCCTGCGTCGGCGTGGCATATCCGAGTCCCCTCACGAGCCGTCTGCTGATTCGCAGGACCAGGCGATTGTAGCAACCCTTGACGCCGACCATGGGCGCCACTTCGAGCCCCGCGGCAAACGCAAGGACAGCAGGCCGTCGTGGCGTCCCGACTTTCTACGGACGCAGGTGGAGGAGTAGACCTGCCATATGCGTCTGTCGTCCTGGACGTTATGTACCTTGGGTAAATACACTTCATTGATCCTACGCTACACCTTCTCGGAGGGCGGCTTGTAGGCGAACCTGCTCGCGCCGCGCAGCCGGGCGCCAAAGACCCACACGACCAGCGGCGCCGGGATACCAATAACAATGGCCAGGAGTGCCAACACGCTGCCGCCGACGCCGTAGCCCAGCGAGCCGAACAGCGCAGGGACGAACAGCGGGAACAGGAAGGCGAGCAGCGAGCGCAGGCAGGCGCACGCGGCCGACGACGACGCCGCGTACAGCCCGTACGTGTCGGCGAGGTACGTCGACGTGCACTGGTACGTAACCATGGAGCTGCCGGCGAAGAGGGCGGCGCCGATCTGTGGCGTGTGTCAGTTGCTGTCACTTCGGGGTGTGTTTAGGTACACTTACGTTAGGCACAATCCAGTGCAGCCGCGCCTCGGCCGCCCAGCCGAATAGGAAGATGCCACACGGGATCAGCACCGCCGCGGGCACCATCAGCGGCACGCGGAACTCGGGCAGGCCGGGCTCGTCGTCGCGCAGGCCGCGGCGGCGCTTGAGGTGCGCGTACAGCCGGTCGACGCCGGGCCCGCACACGTAGAGGCCCAGCAGCGAACCCACGGCGAGCGAGATGTAGTTGAGGCTGGCAGCGCCGCGGGCCATGCCGTAGCGGCCCTCGAACAAGGTCGGGAAGCTCGAGATGAGCAGGTACAGGGTGCCGAAGTTGAAGGCCTGGTAGAGCGCGAAGAGCTGCACGACCGGCTGCGTGCCCAGCATGACCCACGGCCGCGACAACGCGACGCGCAGCAGCCCGCCCAGCGTGCGGTCGGCGCCCGACTGCTCCCACTGCGTCTGCAGCTTTGGGTTGCCCGTCGCCGCGCGCAGCGCCCGCGCGCGCCGCCGCAGCAGGATCGGGGCGTACGTCTCACGCAGGAAGAAGAAGGCGGCGGCCTGCACGGCGACGTTGGCGAGCACGATGACCCAAAAGCACCAGCGCCACGTCGTGTACTGTGACATGTAGCCGCCAACTGTTCTCGTCAGCAATCACTCTCTTGGGAGGGAGAAAAAACGCACCGATGGGCCCGATGGCCGGCCCCAGCACCGGCGCGAGCTGGTACGCAGCGTACCCGCGCCCGCGCTCCTCGGGTCGCCAGCAGTCGTTGAGCACGCCGCTGCCCATCTGCGACGGTCAGTAATGACACCAATATCCGTCCGGGCCGTCCACGTACCCCCACACTGGCGCTCCCGCCCAGCCCGGCGAGGAAGCGAAAGGCGGTGATCTGCGGCTGCGACGTCGCGAAGCCGCACAAGGTTGTGAAGAGGATGAAAACGAGGTTGCCCATCCGGATCACGGGCATGCGGCCCCAGACCTCGGAGCAGGGCGCCAGCACGAACGGACCGAGCGCGTAAGCGAGCAGGAAGATAGACAGCACGAGCTGCAGCTGCACGCCCGGGGGGATGTGCAGCTCCTCGCCGATCGAGGTGAGCGCCGGGGCCGTGATTGAGGAGCAGAGCGGGGAGAGGAAGGCGAAGGTCGAGATGATGAGGGATGTCTGAGGGAGAAGGTTGAAGGTTAGCGTGACTGAACGGCGTGGGTGGGATCGGGGGAAGGGTTAAAGGGAAAGGGCCTGAAAGGGAAAAATACATGCCGTCCACTTGCGCCAGTCGCTCCAGTTCTTGGGGTTCTCGGGGTCATCTGGCCCGTCCCACGTAACCTGTTCCGTTGTCAGTTCTGCGAGGAAGGTCTCTTGGTTCCGGGCCCTACCCTGAACGTCTCGTCTCGCGCCGTGTCGTTCTCGGCGAGCGTCACGGCCGACGCGCTGAATTCGGACGAGACGGGAGACACAGGTGCAGTTCTCACGCCGAGGAGGCCCGGTTCGGCCAGGGTCTGTGTCGACTGGGCGGCCGACGGCACACCAAAAACATGGAGTGTCGCCATGACGAGTGAGGGATCTAAAGACAGAAAAACGAGCGTGTGGAACAGCCAGAAAGACAGGAAAATACACGCGAGTCTACCCTCTATCGCATCCCGCAGTCTATACCCAGCAGTCTAAGCAAGGAAACCAGAACAAAGAACGTCTTAACGAGTGTGGGGAGGGCCAAAGGGAGAAACGAGGGAACGAGGCGAGCGAGAGGGAAGCCCGAGTCTTCCTCTCCACCTTCTTTATAACAGACGCTTCGACAGCGAACCTCGCCCGGTTGTGACACGTCGCCATGGTAATTGGGTCTGAGTCTGAGTGCGGATTCTTCAGGGGCTAGGGCACGCATCTCAGCGCAGCCACCACAACACGCAAAACAATGACATTCCGATATCCACTCCCACAATTGCTAATGCCAGCGGTCAATGTCAACTGTGCCGCTATTGACGAAGCCCCAGCTCGCCCCAGCTTGCAAATGCCAGCGCCATGCGACAAACGTCGTGTAACGCGCCATGGAACGGACCCAGGGCGATCCAGACCGCCGGTTCGCCGGTCAATAGTGGAGGCCCCGTTTGCTCGCACTCAGCCCAACTCGGCAAGCCCACACGCGACACCAGCAGCTGAGTGCCGAATAACGGGGGTCCAGGGGAAGGGGTCCCCAGTCCCGTCTCGTCTCGTTGTCAGCCGCACGGCATCTGGGCAGAAAACTTTTTGGCTGGCCGAGGTCCGTCCACGCAGGACTTGCGTGCTGCGGGCCCGTCTTCAGCTCAGCTCTGGGTTGAGGCTAAACTGAGGTTGGCATGTTGATGGCCTTGGATATATTCGTACGAGTCAGCCCGACGGGTCCAGGACGATGCAGCAGCTGAGCGGAGGCCGGGGAGGGCCAATTCAATATACATATGTAAATAATGCGTGCCTGGGACTTTTCTCATCTTGACGAACCTGGCTACGCTGAAAAGGGGATAACCCAGAACCCAGCTTGACAGCTCTGCCAAACACCGCAACGTCCAAAACTCGGCTCGTTCGGGAGCAGGATGTTTTGGGAGTTGGGATCACGCCTACTGTCGTGTAAGATGGTTGCAGGAGGTACGGAATATAAGTGACCACAGTCAGGGGGTGTTGTGGGGGTGGCAGCAAGCGGAACCCCTTGAGCTTCCGCCCCGTCATGTCGCCGGACGACTCAAGACGGAAAAGTCCAAAGAGAATTCATTTAGATCTAACTAACTATGGTTCTTCACCAACTCACCTGAAGCCCAACAATCGGTGTTTACGCTCTTTGAATACCTACGCTTTACAACGTTGTGATATCAGTTCCTCTTCGGCTCCCCTTTCAGCTAGACAAGGGCTTAACCGCTAGAGATCGACGGGGCCACGGCTCGCGGCTCGGCCCTACCGCATCATCCTCCTGTGGGCTCAGACGATGATGATCTTTCGCCGGCGTACTCGGCAACTCCTATGGGCTCAGACGATGAAGATCTCTAGCGATGGCAAGAAAGGGAACAATAAGTAACTTAACTAGTTACATAGTTAGAATTTAAAATTGCAGGCGTCGCTTCGTTCGTCAGTCGCGCGGCCCTTCGCTACGCTACGGGGCGCATCCTTCCTCTCTCCGCTCCTGGCAATTTTCCTGTGCCTGTCCGGAGGACAATCGGGTGAGTCAATGTTATTGGCAATTGATAGACGGGCATGGCAGAGTTGATAGACGGGCATGGCACTATCCGGGCATGGCAACTTGGAAGCTCCTATTGGCCCAAAATTTCCGGCAGCTGTCAAAATACCCCCACCAAAAGCGGTGAAGGCCCATTCACTAACACCAACCATTCCTGCTCCCTGAGCGTCAGTGCCGACTGCTAAAACAACAACGTTGTCAAGGAAGATAGCCTAGAACCACATTAGGAGCGATGCGCAGGCGAGTCTTCATTGCAAAGGCTGATCCTTAGGGGCCAAAAGCTTCTGTTCGGATCCAGGGTCCTAATCTGAGCTACTGTAAATACAGTGATGCGGCAGCTCTTCGCCACCGCTGCCTGCGGCCTTCATTCACAGGGTTGATCGCTGCAGTGGCGACCCCCGACACGGAGAGACTGTCTTTAAAGTGATGGGTGCGAGTTTTCACAACAATTGACACGCTAGTAATATTATACATGCCCTCTCCGCCGAGCAGGTCTCGTGTTACCTAAGACCTCTTCATCACTGTGGCTCAGCATGAGTTCCCACTGAGATCTCCGTCTCCGAACGCTCGGTTGGATTCGAGGGCCACTGGCAAGTACGCCTGCTGCCTTTCCTGCCCCAAGTGCTGCATTTCGGCTGCCGCTTCTTCCCCCACGAGTCGGTACAGACACATCGCTTTCCCTTTGGACTGCTGCCTGTGTTTCCAGCCGAGCAAGTGTTGACCTGTTCTTGCTCCCGCGAGGCCGGCCCCTGCCGCGTCTTTCCCCAAGAGACGGTACAGACACCACGATTTCCCTCTAGATCGCGATCGCTTTTGGGAGCTGTGAGGAAGGCGAGCCATGGTCCAATGGATAGGCATGTGATGGCAAGAGGATGATTGTGATGTCGCTCTG
>MU856040.1:0-13327 GCA_033296695.1 Staphylotrichum tortipilum
AATGGTCTGCGTGTCGCGATGTTCTCTGTCTGGCCAGACGGAGACACCAAGCAGAGAAAGGTTAAGTGTGGTGGGGTCGTTGATGGGGTCGTTGACGGAGTCGTCGTCGACGGGGTTGTTGATGGAGTCGTTGACTCGGGGATGCTCAGGGGCTCCCATCAGGGTTAGGGTTGGACGAGGGTGGCCGAGCCCGTTACACCTGCTAACAACCCCAAGATGTCCAGCATCTAGGAACTTGAACTCAGTGGACGACCCAGCTTGGGAGGCTTTCCGTGGCCTGACTGTGGGTTTTGGCAAGCGCTCTCAACGACATTCCGTCAATGGCGAAAACGAAGTAATTGGTGCCAAGCACTTATGTCTCCCAGGCCCTTCATTTAAGCATAGGTAGGATAAAAATATGAAGCTTTTTACAAATCGCTGGGAATAAACCGAAAGAATGTCACTTGCCTAACGCTGCCCACCTAGAATTGCCCCGAGCCTAGACACCCGCCCACACAAGCCCTTATGAAGCATAAACCTCTCGTGCCCCGTGAAAGGAGCAGCGGCGCCGAGCCGCGCCCCAGGCTACAGACCCCACGGACCAGATGTTAGAACCAAGGCACCACCCTGGTTCTGACCGCAGGCGGTTACCCGGACTATATGCCCAAGAAGAGTATCGCCAACCTCAGCTTTAGGCAACCTACAGGCAAGCGTCAACACCATGGTCACCATTGGCCCCGCTACTCGCCACAGTGGCGATGGTGTCAGCAAAAGGCCGTTCTTAGTAAAGGACCAGCGCTGTGGCGATGGCGTCGAGTGGTCATGAGGACAACATGGGAGGCGTCAGCGGCGAAGGAGCCAGGCAGTTAAAAGGAGCAAGGGCGGCACAAGGGAACACAAGGAGAGAGGCACAGAGCAATCACCACAAGCATCAACAATTGAAGCAATTCCCAACACCACACACACATCGTTTTGTACCCATTATACAGTGCCCTCATACAACCATTGCAGTGGTTCAAATTTTCGCTGTTCCAACAGCTGTCATAGTCAATCCGTTACTTCGACTTCATGTCAGGTACATGTACATGGAGCGTAGCTCGGATCTCGCCGGTCTTTATATTACTACCTCCTTGAAACCTTGCTCCTGTTTATTTCCGCTTCTTTTCCTGCCATGACGTGTGCCGAGGTTCATACCTACCTTTGATCGGATGAACGTATGGACAAGAGTCGTGGTCCATTTCAGCAATGCCACCGAAACTCCAAACCTCACCTACCTACCTGAGACAGACGCGTTATGTAATACTCACTGGACGGAGTGGGGGATGGTCCAAATTACCAAGTACAGATGGAGAACAGGTGTCAGGTGCGCATCTAATATCAATTCTATTCCCACGCGATGCAAATTACAAGTCCCTACCCCACAATGTACCAATTGCATGCACTAAATGCGAGCTCCTCCTCGGCGAAGAAGGCCTTTGATGACCTCACGAGCCTCCGGATCATCTACCTTGGTCACATCGACTGTCTCTCTCTTTCGCTGTCTCTCCTTTAGACCCAGGTCATCGCCGGCCATATCCTCATGCGGCATCTTGCCGGTGTACAAGTGCCAGATGCTCAGACCGAGGCCATACAAGTCATCCTCGATTGTAGGTGGTGCTGGGTCCATTCCCATCCGTTCACCCCTCAGAAGCCTGTTTGGAGACTCGTAATTCCAGGTTGAGCTTCCCTCCCAGACGCGCTCGTCCTCGTCCACGTACCGCCCCTCGGCGAAATCGCACAGCCGGAGTTGGCCTTGGTTGTCGAGAAGCATGTTCTCCAGCTTCAGGTCTCCGTGCACGATGCGTTTGGCATGCAAGCGCTGCACGAGCCAGATCATCTGGTGCATGATGTCGCGGCGTCGAGAGGGCGGCAGGACTGCGGCATGGAGCGGGGCTGGGCCCGTTGGAGCGGTGATCGGAGTTGCGAGATCCATCAGGAAGCCTATGCAAACAACGACGCCGTTGGATGCCAACTTGAGCATCACTCTTCCCCGGACCGGAATTGCGCAGTCACCAGCCGCCTTCTGGAGCCCGTATTCTCGGAGCTCACCTCTGGACTTATAGACGATGCGGGGGTGCCCTTTGACTCTATAGAGCATGCTGTTACCTGTTACGGAGAGTTCAGGCGTCTCGACTTCAATCGCGCTCCTGTCGACGTCTGGTGGAACTGGCGGCCATCGCTTGTGCTCGGGCACGGCCATATTGATGATCGCAAGAATTGAGAATTTGGCCGATGATGAACCCCGTATAAGAGGAAGAAGAGAGTGAAGCGGAGTAGAGCTGTTGTTGCTCAGTTCCAGCTTCACAGGTGGGTGTGGGTTCGTGTTGGTAAAGTTTGGACTGCGGGAAGGTCTGCTGTTGTGAAGAAGCATGAAAGTTCCAACGAAGTGAGCGCCCAGCGCGGCAGCTATCCGTATTTCTGGCCGGACCCCACTGAACCCGAGACTGATAGCAGCGCCGGAAGCGATGTGGTTGCCTTAAGTCCCAGGCAACACAATCGCCTGACCTGACTGGACTGCTGGTCTTGGCTGTTGCCCCTGGTTATTGTCCACGCTCTTGTTGGATCAAGAGCAGCATCATAGCTGGACGCACTCGCAGATATATCTTTGCTTCCTATTGGGTTTTCCCTACATACGGTGACGTGACACAAAATCAGCCGTACGCAGCTGGGATGGTCGAATAGAGAGCTGTCATGCGAGATTTCCCGGCACCGTTGGTCCCCAGCCGCTTCTTCACTCGCTTTTTTGACTGCCAATCCCTCAGACACGAGCCATCAACATCCGGAGTAACCACAGCCAAGTCGACTCGTCAAGTCCTCTTCTATCGAAGAATGTCGGCCACCAAGACCAACTTTTTCGCGGGTACGATCAACGCCGTCAAGGCCGCCGCGAACTACTATAACTCTGTCAAGTATGACAAAACCCTCGGAGACGCCTTCCACGAAGCGGGGCCGAAGCCAAGGCCTTGTTTGGCAGGCACTCCAGGCTGCCAACTTGAGCCTTAGCGACCCCAAGCCAACCGAAAAGACCGCAAAGTCAGTTGAGCGATGCCACGCCAAGGCGAAGCTGTTTGAGGGCATCTTCAAGGAGGTCGCTCAAGCCCCGGAGGGCTCGAGGTTTGAGCGTTACAAAGCGGCTGTGAGACAGAGCAAGGGAAGCGCGGTGGAGGACCTGACTGTAGGGATAATGAAGGACATGTGTGAACTGGCCGAGGACGATGCGATAAGATAGCGATGGAAGGCCGAGTCATGGAACTGCGCGACGCGATGGCCAAGCTGTCGAAGATGGAGCCGTCGGTGCCGACGGAGGAAGCGGGCTACAACTTTACCAACTGGGGCCGCGACCAGATCAACGCTCCTGGTGGTACCGTGAATCGCAGTGACGGCAGTGGCAATCACTTTCCCGGTGCAACTTTCTCTGGATCTGTGACTTTTGGCAAGAACTAGCCTGGGGGAATCTTGATGAGAACAGTCGGCTCAACTGAAGAGCAAGATAAATCGCAAGGCAAAGAGAGGAATCTGGTCAGCCGAATGTTCATGGCAGTCTGATTGATACCGTCAACCCCGCCGCACTACCCGAAATGTACGGGCCCTGAGAAAGTTGCCCCAGGAAGCTGGTTGCCACTGCCTCTGCTGATGTTCACAGTACCACCAGGTGCGTTGACTTGGTCGCCGCCGTAGTTGTAGAAAGATGAGCCAACTGGCCCCTGGATCTGCGTTTCCGTCGACTCGGGCTGGCGGGCCTCCGAATCCCTTGCTTGGTCTCGCCATCTTGTCAGCTCGCCGAGCAACCTCTTGAATCCATTGTCTTCAGCTGAGTTGTACTTCACCATGTCGCGGTGATTGGCGTGGATGCTGAAAGAACTGTACCCGTCAAGGGTGGCCGAATCCTCGGACACGACAGTGACGGCTCTCCCCAGGATAGACGAGGGCAGCGCCTCAAAGAAGCATGTGATCTCAAGAGACCTGCTAGCCTCACGTTGTTCGCGCACCATGGCCCAGAAGTCGCGCTGGATGGACTCAAGGAGCTGATCATCCAGCCGTAGAGTCGTCAGTAGCGACCTGTTCGTAGACTTAACGAGGCCAAGAGCCGAAGCGGACAAGTTGGCCCAGTAAGCCAGCCAGGAACCCTTATGAGGGGTGCCCATGAATATGACGCCCTTGGTATAATCGAAGATGCTGCGAAGATGAGGCTCGGGGTTGTTTCGTGAGAGAAGGATGGCCTTCTTGCAGACGAGGCCGCCCAAGCTGTGGGCGACGAAGACGAGGGGACGAGACGACGCGCTATAGCGGGCCCTGTCCGATGTCAAGTCGCCAAGGAGATTTGCAGCATGGTCTACCAGCCGGGTCGAGGCGGCAACGCCCTTTCGTACGACGTGCGCGTTATAGCCGTACACGAGGATGCGAACATCCTGGAGCTCGGATGGGAGGAGTATCTCAGGCCAGGGCGCGGACTGTCGGTCGGCGGTCCAGGTCTTCTCGCGATCGCCGTTTAGGCCGTGGATAAAGCAGACGTCGACCGCGGCGTCGGGGCTGTCGTACAAAACCTTGATCCCATCAGGGAAAAGGACGATCGGCGACTCCTCAGAGTCGGAGTTTGGGACGGACAGCAGGGTGTTGCGCCACCCTTGCCCCGATAGCAGTCCTCGCATGGTTGAAGGACAGTAGGTTCAGTCGATATCCAGGGAGTAACCTGAAGCATGGCGCATTAGCCATAATGAAAATTTCGCGGCAAGTGTACTAGTAGAGTCGCGGCTTCCCTTGTTTCCGGTCCTGGAGCTCGTAGAGGAACGAAATAATGGCCGGTTTGTTGTCGAGCGGTGGATGGCCTCGGTGCGTCCACATGTCTTTTACATCTTCCGTGAGAGCTGGCGTGTGAGGGGACAATCCGCATCGCGAGGACCAGTCATATCCCCTGCTGCCTGACGCGGGGTTGTGCCCGATGGCAGCTGCTTGATCAGCCACTCGCCGCATAAGCCTGAACGGTTCTGCTGCACAGCTGGGTTCGCCGTTTGCTTGAAAACAAGCAGCACTTACAGAGGAGAAGAGGCACCCGTTTTTGGGCCCCGAAACCCCCTGTTTTTTTTATCCTCTTCCCCCCAAAAATAAGCTTGGGGTCGCCAGATCAGTAGTTTGGTCGATGGCGACCAGCGAATCCCTGGTTGTTGCATGTTTTTTTGTGAGACTGCAGATCTGTAAATGTCTCTCATTCCAACTCCTTCGTGTTCCACAGTTGTTCTGGCCCTTGGCCCAGCGGCGCAGGAGCCCCACTATGGGGTGCGGCGCACGCACCGATCGCTCCGTCGCTCCTTGGATTTCTCCCTCAGGCGTTCGACGCGCTTGCGATTCTCCGCCACTTTCGCGGCGGCGGGGGCATCGGGGGGGAAAAGCATCTACGTCGAGCAGCAGGATTGTGATGGTGTTGAACCACTGCGAGTAAGGTACCTAGTCTGTCCAGAGGCGAGGGCCAATCCTCTGGAGCAAATTCTCACACCGCAAAATCAGCCCTGGCCGAGATGAGCACTCCCAGGCCGCTGAGAAGGGAGCACACAAAGCGGATCTCGTAGAGTATTACTCGACCTAGTACACTTCCCCAGCAGCATTCACACGATCTCCTTGTGGTCTTCAGAGGAAGCGGCCTAGAGGGTGTTGCTGTTCGCGGCATCATGTGCATTGATATCCGCGCCCTTCTCCAGCAATATCTAGGTAGGCGAAACCCAGCCCCAAATACATTATGAACCTAGGCCTGCGTGTTGGCACACCTGCGCCTCCCACCCTCTGACTATCTGATGGAGATCTCTCAATTCAATTTGGTCGCACTCAGACAACTATTAATACAGGAATGAATGGCTGTTACCCTGGGGCCCGGCTCCCTTCAACGACTCGAACTGTTGCCTGAGTTGTCTGTCGAACAGTATCGGCTGGTGATGGCCGACTTCATAGGTCCCAGGTACTAGCAAAAAACAAATGTGCTCTCTGTGCACTCGCCAGACCTGAGCAGCGCCAGCGCCTCGCCGCCCATGAATCCCTGGACGTAAGCCTCGCCAACAACTTGCCACATATCCCTGAGCGGCCGCACGACGAGCGGCACCGAGCACCCAAAAATGATGCATATCACGTCCCCGACCCGCGTCTGGTCCGGGTGTTTGCCATACATATTGTCCGGCGCCCAGCCGACGAATCCCCGCTTGGTGAGCATGAGGCGCCGCTCCTTGCACGACCGGTCAAAAGCGCCGTAGACATGGTCGTAGTCGGCCTCGTCGGCCTCGGCCGGGATGTCGTCGTCGAAGTAGGCGTGCAGCGGTAAGTCCCCCAACTTCAGCGTATCGTTGGCGCCGCGCCAGTGCTCCCACCGGAAGTAATACTCCTCTTGCGACGACAACCATGCCCACCCGCGCCTGGAGAACTGCGGGCCAGCGAGGTCGAAGGTGCAGGGCAGGTGTAGCATGGCCGCCGAGTGTCGGTCTGCGGCTGGCAGTCCACCGGAGACGTAGCCAAGGACCAAGGTCTGGGCGATGGCCATGGCGGTCTCGGTCCTCCCTCCGTAGGCGCTCGTCCATCCCTGCGCTTGTCTGATCGAGCGTTTGTGCCAATCGAAATAGCCGTTTGCTCGAGCTCCGAGTCCGGCGATGAAGTCGAGGACGAAACCCTTGCACTCCAATAGCCCGTCTCCCAAGAAGCTGAAGCGGGGGGACAGATCGCCGGCCGCGCTGTAATATATATACTCGAACCGAGGCTCGGGAACGTCTGTCTTCTGCCACGCCCCCCAAACTGGAGAATTGACGCGAGAGTACCGGAACCTGCCATCCCATGTCCAGTCCGCCGCCCACGATGGGGTGCCGGTCTTGCCCCATGGGTTGCCTTCCCGCAGCGGCTCTAGGCCGTTGGAGTGCGTGATGAAAAGTCTTGTCACCGATTCGAAGATCTGCGAGGGTTTCATTGAATAGTCCTGGACCAGGGCCTGCGCGATCTCAGGCTCTACCATGCCCAAGAGCGCGAAAACCTTGTCGCGCTTGTTCCGGCATTCAGACGAGCAGGCCACGTCCAGGAGTCGCCGGAGCCCCAGCGTTTGATCGCCCACCTCGTTCTGCCTGCTCAGTGTCCAGAGATCTTTGTGCACGAGGTGCAGGCTCAGAGTATGCCAGACCGGGCTCTTCCTCGAGCGGCGCCTCACGACTTCGATCTGTAGCAGCTCGTCCTTAACAATGTACATATCCCTTCGGAACAACACATCAAGGCCCGCGCAGAGAGTCGTCCACCCGATCAGATTGCTGCCGCAGCGGAGGACAGCTGCGGAACCTCCGAGGACGATTTCTTGAACAACCCACAGCCGGAACCAGTATGGCCTCTTCATCAGCTCGTTCAGTCCGTAGAAGGCCTTGGTCCAGCGCGGGTCCGGAGTTCTCGGAAGCTGGCTGGCGAGCTCCTCTTGTCGTGAAGGGTCCATGGTCGAGAACTGGCGGAGCAAATCGAAGGCGAGGTCGCCATCTTCATCCCCGTCGCCGAGCCAGACGATGACGGCCCAGGAGCCACTGTAGATCTCTCTCATCTTGCTTATCTGAGATGCCTGCTCATCTGCATCGTCCTGGTTGATGCAAAGCGCGTCGACCCAGAGCTTGTACAACCCCCGAAAATGGTCCTGCTGCGCGAGCTCCCGAAGCGCACTCTCCAGATTCTGCGTCACCGACGTGACCTGTCCGTTGAGCACAATATCGCGTCGGTCCCTCGGCGACCCCCACGTGTAAGATAGAGCCGCAAAGTCCCCCCATGTGACGGCAGACACAATGCAACCAATTTACCACTGCGCTACTTTCCAAAAGGATGTCGGAATTTCAAGACTGCCACTTGAAAATTCTGAATTGGTTTATGTACTGTTGACGCCATCGTCACACCCCAGGAGAAACGGCACGCGGATTCCGGGGGCACGTATCTTTCGACGGCGTCCAAGTCTTCCTCCACGCCATGCCGAGCACCCCACAGCGAGATCTTTTTGCGTTGAGGCTTGTCCACCATGTTTGCCGAGGCAACGTGTGCAGCGTACTCGTCACTGATATCTTGCAGCGACACCTTCTCGATCGCGCAGCGCACATGGTCAGAGGGAGTTGGCGAGTTGAGAATGGTGAGGAGCCGGATTTCGTCGCGACCACTGTCTAAAGGAGAGTAAATAACCGGTGCAGATGACATTTTGCTTTGGCTCGGATTGTAGAGGCAGAAGAGAAATTATTGAGACAGATGAATTGGTGAGAGCTGTTGCCAAGCGGTGAGGTGAGAAGTCCACGCTATTATTCTAGGTTTATTATTGTGGCTTGTGGCTGTGCCCGCGGCAGCCCGGCGAGCATACCGCGCCTGGGTGATCCGGGAGGACCGTCTTATCACGAGAGCCCGACACGATTAGCCGGCCGTTTGGCGAGAACGATACCTGGAGGTCAGTACCTACTAGATACCGGATTTATTCGGAATTTATCGATCTTCTACAGTTGGCGACAATATCACAAATCTGGGACGGTGACGGCCACTTTCGTGCCAGGGACTGGGCAGTCTCCAAAAGTTCTCACCCGGGCCATTTACATTCGGTGTATCCATACGCCGTTGCCTTCTCGCTAAACGGCCGGCTGATCGTGTCGGACTCTGACAATGATACGGTCCCCCTACACAGCATAACACGTGGAGCGAGTCGCAGGGCGTTCTCAGCTCGTCATTCCCCTGCTGCCTGAGTGCGGGATTGTACACGATGGCAAGCCTGAACGGTTCTGCAGTACAGATGGGCACTGTTTTCTTAAACGGACAGCAGTAACATGGAGAGAACAGGCGCCCGTTTTTGAATACGGAAACTCCCTTTTTTTGACCCTTCTTCCCCGAAAAGATAAGCTCGTGACTGTTAGATTAGTGTTAGGTCGGTGGCTAGCGATCCCTGGTGTTGTCTGTTCTTTTTTGGAGACTAAGTCTCCCATTCCGACCTCTTGCCCTTCCGTGTGCTTAGCGGGTTTCCCGGCACTTGCAAAGGCCCAGCGGCGCAGGTGCCCCACTTGTGGGGCGCAGCGCACCGATCCGATTCGCGATCTTCCCCGGAACGACCTGCTGACATGATCGAGAACGTTCACATCTGATCTTTTTCGAAACGACCCCTCTGCACGACTGACCAAACGAAGCTCTGAAAACATCTTGATACAAGAACCGTTTGTTATCAATTGTAAGATAAGATTTGATAAGGCCCTAGGCCCCGCTTGTTGGTGGGCTGGCTGCGCGACCTCCATGCGCAATATCCACGCGTGTGGGCTAGCCACAGCCAGTCTTCCACCATGCAACGATGAAAACACCAAAACATTGGGACCTTTGCATCACCACCCTCATTTGACTGCCGTTCCCGTAGCAGCTGTACAGGGAGCCGTCATCCCTGGCGTTGGCGAGAGGTGGGAGCCCGCCTTTGTGGTACCTGTGGTACTGGACCTGGCCGGTGACCTCAGCCCTCAGCAGTTCCGCTCTACAGATTCATCCTCTACGGGCTGTATCATAACCACGCCTCTTTTTTCTACGTCAAATGCCTAGCGCTACCCCGCTGCAACCTCTTCGTCCAACAACGGAAGGTAGAAAGTGGAGTAACTACATCGTTATGACGCAAATGTCGACCTGCCTATGATGTGCTGGCCTCGTGGCGTCAAAGCAGACAAGCGCACAACGTAATATTCGTTTGACTTGAAGAAGAAAAGAAGACTAAGAGCAGGAAGCGACCAGCAGCTGGCCATTTGGTCAGCTTCCTAGTCGTCGCCCACCTGAGAACTTATCCCGGGCTTGGCCGGAGCCAAGCCGGAGCCAAGCCGGAGACTCCCCGGGCCCACCTCGGCGCCCTGTGGGTAAAACCCCACAGGGCCCAGCCCGGTCAAAGACCGGGTCCATCACACTGCCCTCGGGAACCATCCGTCTAGTTCCAGAAGCTCTCATTGAAACCCTTTGCCGCCTCGCCGCCTTGATCGCCCGTCATGATCCGTACATCTTGCCCAAATTTGTTCTTCGCAATCGTAGTTTTTCGTCCGGCTGTCTTGCGCCAATTCTCTACCCCGACGTTGCCCGTCATGATGCGCGCCTGGCCGACCGTGAGATTATCGTAGATTAAGGTCTCACCGATACCTGGCTCCGCACGGCCGGGCTTTATATCGTGGTGTTGATCAACAAGATGGAGCGTTTCCAAGTCAGAAGCATCCAGTGGAACGGACCCCTCTGCACTCAAAGTCAGCACAATCTTGTGTGTCATCAACAATGCAGTCTTGGTACGTACCCGTCTGCTGCAGTTCCCTATTCTGCAATCGCTCAGCGAGGACGAGGTTAGTGCCGAGCACCTCGTTCACCTTCTTGTTGGTGTCCATGAGGATGCCGAATGCGACAGAGAACCCCTTTTCAAGGTTCCCCATCACTCCAACCTGGGCAACGGAGACCTGCAAGATAAGCAGATCTCTTGCCCTGTCCAGCCGATCGAGGATGTCCGCGAGTTGTTTGTCTTCCTTGTCCCCGGACTTCAGTGAGTGGATCAGTTGCGGGATGGACCGTTTCTGTTGTTCGGCTGCCAGCGTATCGAAGAAGGATCTCAGCTCTTCTGCGACCTCCGCGATACCCCGCACTTGCTGTTCGACGGCCGCCGTCTGGAGAGCCTCCTCGTCACGCACAAGAGAGAGTGAACGATTGAGGCTATTCAGTTGCTTAGAAAGGTTGTCGAGCGTTTTGGACGCGCCTTTGACCCTGTCCCGTGCGTTCCTGACTTGCTGGATCAGGGTTATCGTGCTGCCGATCAAGCCGACAACGCCAGCGGCGGCTCCGATCGCTTCCTGTGAACTCTTAGCGAACTTGACGCAAACACAGAGCGGTATACAGAGCTGGCCATACCATGCTTTTTTCGACTTCCTGATTTCAGAGGCTGGTGATAGCACTGTCTACGACGACGGTGGACTGAGGGGCAGCCAGACGGGAGTCTACTGCTGCCTTTCAGTTTGGCGGGGGTGAACACGCAGGTCCCGTGACTGCCTGCCCTCGAGCCGCCTCACCAGCCTCACTTGCTGCCAGGCTGGGTCTAACTCGAGCCTGCATGTCACTTCCGAATGACAACCCGACGGCACTCGAACCAACTGCGCCGTGATGGGGCACCGTGCCATACACGGAAACACGTTTGGAGACAACACGCGTATCCACCAAGGCGACATCTACCGTGTGTGCCACCGGCATTCCCCACTTTTCGCATTGCAGACCCACTGACCTTCTCCAGAGCATGCCCCCGACACGTCCCCAGAGCGATCACTCGAGCGCCTCGACAGCCTTCCCGAAGCATCCTTCGACGCAGCAAACAAGCAGCATGTGGCGACCTGCCTCCCCAACTCGCGCCGCGACGTCCTCGCGCAGATCAGGAGATGGGCCGACGGAGGCGACGGGCGACGGATATACTGGCTTAAGGGCTGGGCAGGCACGGGCAAATCGACGATCGCGCTGACTGTGGCCCGCGAATACAGCGACAAGAAGCGGCTTGGCGCGAGCTTCTTCTTCTCGCGGGGCGGGGGCGATCTTGCGTCCACGCGCAGGTTCGCCGCGACGATCGCCGTCCAGCTTGCGGAAGCATCGCCGCAGCTGCGCAGGCACATTGCCGATGCTGCGGCCGTTACTCACCGCATGCGCGGGCTCGGTTTGTACGACCAGTGGGAGAGGCTCATCCTGCAGCCGCTGGCGCAGCTGAGCAAGGAGGCGTTCCCAGACCCGCTCGCCATCGTCGTAGACGCGCTGGACGAGTGCGACAACAACGACGACGTCTCGCTCTTGATTCGATGCCTAGCAGCAGCGGCAGCCATCGAGCACGTCGATCTCAAGGTGTTCGTTACAAGCCGACCAGACCAGCCGATCAACCTCGGCTTCGACAATATTGCCGCGGACGCACACCAAGACTTCATCCTCCACGACATCGAGCAGTCGATCGTCGATCAGGACCTGGCTATCTATTACAAGCACCAACTCGGACAAATAGCGCGGACTTCCCATCTTGATGCGGCGTTCCTCTCTGACGATACAATCCAGACGCTAGTCCAGAAGTCTTATAGGCTGTTCATCTATGCGGCCACAGCATGTCGCTTTGTTCGCGAAGGAGGGCCTCTTGCCGGCGAGCGTCTTGCGCATCTGTTGTCCACCAAGCGCTTACCTGCCAAAGCGGGGACGGCATTGGACCGGATGTATATGACGGTGCTGGAGTACTCTCTAACCGCCGAGCTCGACCCTGAGGAGATGGCTAGGATACGAGAACTGTTCCGACGTGTCATGGGCACCATTGCCGTGCTCTTCGACTCTCTTTCACCTGCTAGCCTTGCTATGCTGCTCGATCAGCCCAAGAAGACGATCGCATCGCTATTAGGTGGACTTCACTCACTCGTCGATATCCCGGAAGAAGAGGACAGGCTGATCCGGATTCTTCACCCCTCCTTCCGCGAATTTCTGCTGGATTCACAGAGATGTTCCAACACGACGTTTTGCATCGACGCCAAGGAGGCACACCGACACCTGTTCGAATGCTGTCTGAGGGTTATATCCAGTTGCCTCCGCCGAGATATATGTGACCTTGGACGACCGGGAACCCGAGTCGGCGACATTCTCAGGTTGGACATAAACAAGAGTGTTCCTTTTACCGTCCAGTACGCCTGTCGGTATTGGGTCTATCATCTCGAACGGAGCGATATCGACCCTCAAGAGCACCGCGGTGTCGCGGAGTTTTTTGAGGCTGGCTTCCTCTTCTGGCTGGAGACTCTCGCCTTAATAGGTCGGCTGGCTGATGGAATTGCTATGCTCCAGCTTCTAGAAGCGAGGTTGCCTGTAGGTATGCCAGACCCTTGCTCTATCCTCCAAGAGCTAACAGGAGGAAGAAAAGCACTACGGCCAGATTCCGAGGCATTTTCAGCAAGATAATGGCCAAGCTCGTGCCCAGACGTGCACAAGACCCTCCGACTCTGGGAGCAGTAGTCTACGATGCGAAGCGATTCCTGCTAAGCCACAGCTCGATCATCGAGGGGGCTCCGCTTCAGGCATACTGTTCTGCTCTGGTGTTCAGTCCCAAAGCGAGTATTATTCGGCGGCTTTACATGCGGCATCTCCCCGAGTGGATCGTACGCGCACCGGCGCTGTTAGAAGACTGGGGTGTGCATTTGCAGATGCTACGAGGCCATTCCAGCTTGGTTAAAGCCGTCGCCTTCTCGCCGGACAGCCGGCTTATCGCGTCTGGCTCTTGCGACAGGACGATCCGCGTTTGGGACGCAGCGACGGGGGCCGAGCGGCGTGTGCTGCAAGGCCATTC
>MU856041.1:0-13298 GCA_033296695.1 Staphylotrichum tortipilum
AAACCCCCCGCGAAAAGAAAAAGGCCAGCGGCGGCGGAGAGCAACCGTTTGCGGGTGTCTGTCTCCCTGCTTCTCCCTCGGCCCCCCCTGTCGTCGGCGACAGGGGCCAAAAGAAGGTTGTCGCTCCGGCTGGGGGGCAGCGACCAGGGGGGGGAGGAGATGGAGCACTGACATTCTCATGCCGCTGCCGCGGGCTGTTCTTGGTGAGGCGCGTTTGGGGCTTGCGTGCTGAAGAACATGAGAACAGACGGGTGGGGACTTGGATCATTCATGCCATCGGTGATGGGCAGACAGAACAATTTGCTCCCGCCGCCTGGCTGGGAGTGTGGCTACCTCTTTTTATTTTTACTCTCCTCTGTTCTGATCTGCTGGGGGGTGGGCGCTGCGCTTTGTTGTTTCGAGGCTTTGCATTGTGCAGCAGACAGGGCTCGGCTCAGTCGAACCAGCCAAATTTCGGCGTTTGTGCAGGAGTGGAGATAGGGACAGAGTGCAGCGCAGGGAAGGGCGGCGGCTGTTCCGGTGTCAAAAAGACCGAAACAGAAGATGCCGAGTCGCGAACACGCAGCAAAACAGGGCTGCCGTGCTACGGATATCCCGTACCAAAGAGTGAAGGGGAGGGAGGGCAAGAGATTGAGGATTATTGCATTGGGGGCACGACGACAAGGAACACGCGAGCTCGATTCCGTTTTTGGCCGAAGCTTGTCGCCCGAATGCCTCCATCTCGGCAACCGTCTCCCGTCCCCGTGACAGGTGCCGGACCGAGAGAATGGTGAGGGACGTGTCAACAATTGACATGTGAAGGTGGGAGGAGTCGGTCGTCTCTGCCAGAGCCGGGCCCGCCGCCGGGGCTAGGTAAGTTTGGTGGTGTAAGGTGTGTGGGTGCGGGTTGTGGGTTGCTCTCTTCGGTGAGGGAGTGGGTAAGGGAGAGTGGAGCGGGCTCGCTCCTCTCACTTTTTTCCTTCTTTTTCGTCTGTCTGGAATTCTTCGGGATGTGGATATGCGCGGGCCAGAGAACAGGGAACAGCCTCAACACAAGAGACCAGCCAACCCCACATGACAGGAACGCCGGGAACCCCAGGAACCCCCGTCCCAATTTTGACACCCACAAGCGCCATGTGTCAAGATCAGGAGTTTCCTTCTCGACGCCGCTGCCCCCCCTGCCCTGGCCCGTCCCCTGCCGTCCTTTCCCCTGCCCTCAACCGCCCCTGGTTCTCTCGCTCGCCCCGGCTCCTCTTCGATCGCCGACATTGCCTGGGCGCTTAGCCAGATCGGGGAACTCACGCGAGCGAGGCCTCGTTAGCTGCACGCGGCGCCTTGATGAGATCCTGTGTGCAACCATCGCGTCAGGGCAGCAGCGCAGTGGACTTGGACCAGCAGGGCCGGGCATGGAGATGGCGCGGGCCAGTATCCGTATCGATTTACCAAATGCGTGCCTGCACAGCATCCCACTTCCCTCAACGCCCTCCGCACAGTTCAGGTTGGACCTTGGGACGGACATTTGGACCCCTGAAAGCGACCCTACGATACAGATGACCGACCTCGCGACGACGATGGGGGGAAAATACATAGTACGTATTTCCCCCCCTGTTTTGCCCTGCCGGGCTGTTGCGTCAGTTTTAAGAGCAGAGCCAAAAGAACAGACGAGAAACAGAAATAGAACCGAAACGCCCGTGTGTCTCGGTGCCTTCTCGGGCAGGCAAGGCAAGCAGCCAGCTGCAGACAACCATTGTGACCCCCATTCTCTCAAGCTTCTCTTCCCCGGGTCGACGCACTCAACCGCTGCACACAAGTCCCTCATGTCGAAGGGTCGAGCGTGTGTGTGTCCCGTCTGCATGAACTGATGATGACATCCATTTCCCCGGCGCCATCTCACCCCCAACCGCAACCCCAACCGCCGCCCTGCCATCGTCATCTCTCCAAACCGCGGATAAGCTAACCAACAACGACCTAGCCGTGTCCCCTCCCCCCGTCATCCTCCACCCCTGCTACCACCTCGACTTGACACCCCCGAGAAACCCTTCCCCGTCCCCCCTCTCCCCCCCCCGTCAACAATCACAAGCACATGGGCGGCCGGGAAAGCGTGTGCGACAAGCTTCCCTTGCCTCGGAACCAAGCCTTCCCCTCTCCTCTCTTCTCTCTGACAACCCCTGCTCCAAAACATGCCGCCTGCACAAACCCCCGCTAACCCCCCCGACCCCTGGCCCCCCCCAGAAAATCAGGCCACGGGTGGGTGCATCAATCAGTCATGAGGGAGGAAAGAAACCTTGTTGTGGTTTTTTTGGCCTTGGATTCTTTTGCTGCGCGGGTCAATCTCAAACTTCTTGGCAAGACTCGAGAGCTTGAACCGTGCAAAACTAGCGCACGCTGTTGAATCCCCTTTCCGGGAGTTCCTGCATATGCGTAGTATTTAGTTAGTTACCAGTAAGATTATTCTTATACTGAATTAGCAAACAGTTACAGTACCATGAACATCGGTATCGTAAACCCCAAGTTCCTTGCGCCTGTCCCCGTCATGATCTGATCTGACATTTGTCTCGAAGCAGCCCAACCCCAGCGAGGAAAAACACCTGATTGGCCCGCGTACGTCCATCCAGCGTAGCTTGTTCCCCCAAACCCTCGAAACAAACTCAACCACCGAGTCAGTCAGAGCCTGTCAACGAAAGCTTGCTCGTCTGTCTCATCCTGTCCCGTCTCGCCTTGTTTATCTTGCATGACAGAAGGAAACAGCACCAGCACGATGAGAAGCAGCAGCGGAACCAGGCTACCCACATCCTCCCCAATCCCGACCTCCCTCCCGCCCTGCGTATCCGTGCCCAAGTAGGCATTGCATTTGATCGGAAATGAACAGAAAGCCAGACCTGAAAAATCTCACCGCGCATCATCACTCTCTGCACGCACCCGCCCGTCCGTCCCGTTGGTGAGCCGCCGATCGGAACGAACCCCCCCCTTCCTCAAGCAGATCCCGCTGCACCTGCATCCCTGGTTGGAATCTGTCTCTTCCCCAACCATCCATCCATCCATTGCATCGCAATGCCCTGCAGTGTTCCGGACCGACTGTCCAGTCCAGACGACAGAACTACTCTGTACGGTTACCAAGTCGTTGCCAACACCTTGCTACCACAGGGGGGGGCGCACGATGAATGAAGGGTATGCAAAGGGGGAAGGGGGCTGGACGCCACGGAGCAGGGCGCCGTATCTGGCTTGCTGCTCCGGCAGCCTGCGCTGTGCCAGGGAAAGCGGCAGCGCTGCCCGTGAAACCGAAGAGACAGGAGAAGAGGGCATGTTGTTCTCTTCTCTTCTGCTCATCAAACTTGCCTTGCTGTGCGCGTATCTGTACTGGGAAGCAGCAACACGAGTACGGGTAGCAATTTTGAGTAGGTCACGTCACTAACAGCAGCGGCACGGCATCCCTTGCGGCTCCAAACCGCGGCTTTTCGTTCAGTCAACCTCCACACCGATTCAACCTCCTTGGCCGGCCGGAAACTAACTGCTGGTAACCGTTTACTGATCCGGCCTTGCCCCAATCAATAATCCCATCTGCACCCCGCAACGTCAAAACTACCTAACCAGGTAGTTAGTTCGCCACAGGCCAATCCATTCGGAGAAAATATGCTTCTCATGAGGAGAACTCACCAGGGAGCCACCAATCCCCGGCCACGCCGGCACGGGCCTCGGCGCCCTCGTTTGGGGGGAGCTTGACAGGTGTCTGGGTTTTGGAGTCTGGTCTTTAACAGGGCCCGCCCGCCCACTCCCCTCATCTGGACAAGCTTCATCTCCGAGTGGTGGTTCTCGTCAACCTGCCCTGGGCCCCCCCCTTGTCACCGCACTTCTCCGGGCTCATCCTTGTCGAAGCTTTTGCTCGTCATCGACTGACTGCGAGTTAACTAACTAGCGCCGCGCTGCCCCTTTGCCCGTTCCAGAAAGGGCCGCTTCGCCTGGCCACCGTTTTCCAGGGGTCTGAGAAGGAAACTTTTTTTTAGGTGAGGTGAGTGTGTTTTTTGACACTCTTGGTATATGTGTAGCTAAACGGTGGGGGTTTTCGGAGAAGGAGCAAGCATGTGGCGTCACGACGACGTGGGCGCGCGCGAACATGGGCCGGAATAGCTTCATCCACATTCTCAAAGCGGGACCCCGTTCTCGCTCCGTTCGCGAAAAAAGGGGTTGGACGCGCCGGCTGCCACCGCCGGCTGCGTGTCAGCCGTCGCTGATCGCTCTCTGCCTGCTGACAGGATCCCGAGCAACCAGCGGGGGCGTGGGTAGCAACATGCTTCAATGAGGGTTGCCGGCGCAAGCGGCCGCGCCGATGTTGCATGCCCACGAATATGTAGGCCACCGAACAAGGAAAGTTCGTGCATCGGGTGGTTGGAGCGCGTCCCGAGGCAGTGGTGGTGGCGGTCACGCTGAGGTTAGCCCCCCCTTTTAAGGCCTCCCCACCTGCAAAGGCAGCTGAGGACCCTGAGCGGCGCGCTCTTCGTTGCACCGAGAACCTGGTTCGGCCAGACTCATCGGTGCCACCCCGCGCTTCGGGCCCCAGCGAACGCTCGTGTCGATCTGCCCGTGTGTAACCTCACGATCTGTCCAGCGCACATCATGCCTATGCAGTTAATTAAAAACGAACTTTCTTCCCGGCTGTCAGCCTCCCCTTCGCTGCGTTCTCGCCCACCACCGCCACAGGAGCCACGGGGGGCAGCCCAATGCAACTTGGCAATCACGGCTGCCGTGTGGGCGGTCTGGATTCAGGAAGCGCTGCCTGAGGTCTCTCAGACACATGCTGTGCGCTGCAGCGGCGCATACATGTACGCTCAGTCCCACACCAATTGGGAGGAGAGGACAAGTGGAAGCAAGGTCGTCGCCCTTCCAGCCAGCGTGCTCGGGCCGCGTCAGGCGAGCTGGGGCTGGGGGCATTGTGTCGGCCAGCGTAGGCATTCCATAATACGGGTTGGTGTGCGTGTGTGCGTGTCTGTGGGCGTGCGTGTGTGTGTGGGACAGCACATGGCAGCCTGTCAAGTGTATCTGAGGAGGGTTTGGAGGCGCACAGCGAGACGCATGTTTTGGAGGTTTTGGCTTAGCCATGTCTTGGACGCGAGATCTTCGGAAGCACAAGGATCTTGACGGGCCAGCGAGCGTCCTCGCGTGAACACCACCAGCTCGCTGGGCAGGGCTGGCAACCGCCGCGAGAACCCCGATCCGATTTGTGTCACTTTCCGCGGCTTGGCCGCCGCCGTCGTTGACTCTTCTAGCAGAGCGGCAGGACGCGGATCTGCGTGTAACCCGGCTTGGCCGCTGGGTCGGCGGAGATCTGGCCGGCCACTGCATGGCATGTCCCAGGTGGGCGCTTGAGAGTTGGGTCGATCGGATGGGGGGTGCTGGGTGAGGTAGTCAGATGTGAGCGGGCGGGCTGAGAAAAGCCCGAAGGCGTCAGTCGATGATGGCTGCGGGCTGCGCGGTCCGGCCCAACGGGACATGGCGGCGATGTTAAAAGTAGGTCCCACAAATGCTCCGATCCTGCCCTCCCGCCGCACTCTCTGCTCGCCGGGCAGGCTCGCCACCCTCGCCGTCCCACTCCCACGGCCTCGGCGCCGTGCAGCAGGCCGGGTACCACAGGCGTCATGCTGGAACGCCCGGAATGCCGGTGCAGGAAGTGATTGGCCCCCCGCCGTGGGATGACCCGAAGGCGAGCTTCCACCGCTGGACCTGTCAGACCTGAAGGCGAGCGTCGTTGCGAGCTGAACACGGGGGCACGTTGCACCACCTTTGACTGACGGCGACATACCACGAGGGCGATGGGCACGCCAAGGTCGGTCACGGACTCGCCGCCGGTCAGTCAAGTCAGTCAAGTTAGCCAGGTTCAGCCAGTCAAGCCACTGTCACAGCGGTGACAATGGCGACCCCCCCTCCCCTTCTTCCACTCCTCATCTGGAGCCCGCCCTTCCTGTCTTGCCCACCTTCCGATTCCGACCAAGTGCTGCGGCCATCCAGACGCCAGAAACAGCTTCCGGGGCCCGTCGATGGCTCGGGGCTCGGGGGAGTGGGTGGCGCAGGTGAGACTCGATGCGGGCATGGTGTGGGCGATCGAGAAAGCGGGGGTGGAGGGGAGACTGGGGAGAAAGGGGGGCTCGTGCCCGTCGTTCGTTTCCATTCCGTTTCTATTCGTTGCAGTTGAGAAACGAAAAACTGAGTCTGAGTGTTCCTGGGAGCGACGAGCGACGCGGGGCGTTCCTTCTCTGCTTCTTCGGGACACGCTTGAAACAAGCAGTTGCTTCGAAGAACAACACCAAGAGCGCGCTTTCCCCTTCGCTCGCAGCTGTATGACGTAGGTGGCTGTGGGTTGGGTGCATGTGACACCGAAGGATTCAGCAGCCAGCGTTTCTCCTCCATTTTTTCACGTTGGGTTAGCTTCGCCGAGAGGAAAGCCCCGGATCAAGTTCCCCAATCCCTCCGCCATGCCACATCCATCCCACCTGGCGCATGCATAACACCTCTCCATTGCGGGGAGAGCCAGGTTGTTGGGGATCGGGGAACTGGTCTGCACGAAGGCAACATTGAGGTCCTTGGCTTGATTTTATTTTTTATTCGATTTTTATTTCAGTCGACTGTCTTCACCGCCCACCGACCAGCAGAGATGGCCCAGGACAGGGTCATCGTCTCACACGCGCGGCCCATCCAGCCATCACATGGGACATGGAAGGATGGATGTCCTTCCAATCCCGCCGGAATCAACCCGATACACGACTGAACCCTGCCGTTGCCCCAGCGTGCCGCTGGTAATTTCGCGCGCGAAACGGGCATACCGATCTAACCCAGACACATGCAGATACCGAGGGGCACCCACAGCACGCAACACCACACACACCCCGGCGACGAGCGGGATTCCCGCCAAACCCGCTGCCCTTCTCGGGTCCACTGCCGAAAATCCCTGTCGCTGAGGCTGCTCGATCCCTGCAAGGGGTGCTGCGTCAAAAGGGCAGGTGGTGGCCGTAACTATTGGACGTGCGTCCCCCCAGCACCGCAGTACCGCAGTACTCCGTACAGCTTACACAGTACACAGGGCATGGGACATGGCATGGGGCGCCAGGAGCATGGGGCGCGCGATGCCGGTTGATGACACCCCGTCCCGTTGCCCGTCGCTCGTCGCTCACCCGTGGGCCATGGGCCGTGGTCCGTCGCTCGCTGCCTCCATGTCCCTGTGCTCGCTCGGTGGCCCCTGGGCCTGGACTGGCGCTCGCATGCCCACCCCCGTTCGGGATAGCCATTCCGCCTGTCTATAATGCGAGAATCATAAAACTGTCGGTTGAGCCTCCTCTGCCGCCCTGTCTCTCGTCTTGCCCTCACTCCCAGCCGTCTGCTTGCCTGCTTGCCTCAACCGAACCAGAAGAGGCATCGGATCCGGACTCGACGACTCGGCCAAGGCGAGACAAGAGAACCTAGAGAAGCTTGTCTGCCCGTTTCTGGTCTCCCTCGCCCCGTCATCGACCCCGGGCCGTGGTCAACTGCATGCCCGCTTGGTGACCTGCGACGCTGCCTGCGCGGGCCATCGCATCGGCCACTTCACCCGCCGTCTGCGCTCCGCCGTCAATGCAGTAGCCCCAGCCTGTGCGGTCTCGAGCCTTGGAATTCGTCCGCCATAGGGCCGAACCCCCGGGACGGCATTTCCTCCCCTATATACATGGCCGTTTCCCCGTCTCGTTCCTCCGCTACACTCTTTGGACCACCCAGTCGACCGGCCCCTGGACTCGTCATCCGTCTTTGCCTCCCTCAAAGCATCACCACCCAGTCTTCAGCTCGTGCTTCTTCCCTCCATCAATATGGCCGCTCCTGATAACACCGACCAGTCTGGCGGGTACCGTGCCGGCTACAGCCAGCCGAGGCAAGAGAGGATCACGCTGCCCGGCATCAGAGAGGTGCGCCGTTTGACGTCCGCTTCTTGCCGCACATCTCACTCACTCTCGCACTAGATCCTTCCCGAACTCGAGCCCCGGTCCAGCTCTCAGGGGACCACCAGCTCAAGAGTCCCATCATCGGTGGCGTCTCCGGGTGCCTGGTCACACAGCGACACGGCGACGACTGCGCCCAGCCACTACACCTACGAGCTGCCCGAGCAACCTGCGCCTGTCGATCAGATCCGGTCGACGAGGGAGCGGGTCGAGCAATGGCGCCGTGAGCAGGGGCACAGCGTCCCCCGCCGATACCCCACATCCCCTTCGCAGACTCGCCCCGCGCCCATCTCGCCACCGTTCAACGGCCACTCCTCCTTTGACCGCCACGGGCGGTACGATGGCCGCATGGGGTCTTGGGACGGCGGTTACAGCCAAGATGCCTACCCATCCTGGCGGCACGGCCACGGCAGCTATGGCAGCCAAGGAAGCTACAGCCAAGGAGGATATGACGCCCACAGCGGCTACAGCTACGGTGTGCACAGCAGCGACGGCACTCGCACCCCCAACGGCTACTCCCGGAGCGGCGAGCTGACCCCCACCACGGC
This sequence comes from Staphylotrichum tortipilum, assembly GCA_033296695.1. Classification (NCBI taxonomy): domain Eukaryota; kingdom Fungi; phylum Ascomycota; class Sordariomycetes; order Sordariales; family Chaetomiaceae; genus Staphylotrichum; species Staphylotrichum tortipilum. The sequence goes on from MU856041.1 coordinate 8,483, forward strand.
CTACGGCACGCCAGGAGAGGGATCCGTGGTCGGGCCGTCGGGCGAGCGGCAGCAGCGCGGGCGTAAGCGGGCGGCGTCGGACGAGGAGCCCGACGACGCGCCCAGGGAGCGGCGCAACTTCTCGGACGACACCGTCACGATCCTCAAGCGCTGGGTGGTCAAGAAGATCGACCACCTGCACTTTACCAACGAGGAGAAGGCCGAGATTGCCCGGGAGGCCAAGCTGGAGATTAGTTCGTCCTTTCTTGCACCTCAAACCGTTCTATCAACACCCGACTAACCCCCTCGCAGAGCAAGTCGACGACTGGTTCACCAACTACCGCCGCCGCGGCTACCCCCAGTACCGCTACGACTACCACGAGGCGTCGCTGGCGAGCGTCGAGGCGGCGCTCAACGAGGCGGTCAAGGAGGCGTGCCGCACGGCCGAGCTCGGCGAGGAGGCCCGCTCTGCCGCCGCCGCCGTCGTCGCCGACCTGGTCGACCGCAAAGACGAGATCCGCGACCGCCAACGCAAGGCCCTCGAGGCACTCGAGGACCACAAGATCAAGCAGAACGGCGGGAAGGGGCGGTTGAAGGAGAGGTAACGCGCCTCTTGTTCCTCCGGTTTCTTGCTCCCCTTCCGTTCTGCCGAGATATTTATCCTCTACTGTTTTTATTCCTGTTTTCTGTCTGTCTGGCACAAAAGGGCTCTCTTTCAGATTTGGGTTTTGGCTGGGCTCTCGAGGCGTTGGGATTATGTGTGGTGTGTCTATCATCTCTCTTGGGATTCCCTGTACAAGTACGGCTGGGTGTTGTTTTTTTCTGTCCTGTTTTTTCACCCCTTGGGCTTTTCTTTTTGTCTTGACGACGACGGCCGATGCCCCCTTCCGGACCGCGCTACGAACGTATGTAATATCATGATGTATAATAGCCATGGCGCCAAAGTTGCCGAAAATATCAAATCATCTGTGCATATCACACCACGAACTCTGCGCTCTCCCCTCCCATGCTGGTGCTCTCTGAAACCCCACCTCCAGCCCCTCCACATGCTCGCTACTCCCCGCCTCAACCAATGAGGTACTCACAAGCAGATGCATCTCAGTCCAGCTCCGTCACTCAGCAGTCAGTCAGTCAGGTGCCCACCCACATACCTCTGCGAAACCCCGGCCAGGAGATACGAAACACACCGCACGGAGGGGCATGGGGCATGGGGTGGGGTGGGGTGGGGTGGAAGGGCAGCGGCAGCGGCGGCGGCCGGCGAGGTGGCAGTTCAAAGTTCTGTGCTGTTCTGTGTGTGTAGTGCGGGCGGGAAGGCTACCGCTGCGTTGGTGTCGAGTTGTGAAACAAAAGGGGTAAGCGAGGTTGGTTCGGGTTAGGGGGTTGAGGTTGGGTTGGGGGAGGGCCAGGGGAGGGTTAGGGTTCGCTGTTGAAGCTTGGGGGGGTTGTTTGGCGAGGTTTGGATGGGTTGGATATGGCCAAACAGCAAAAGGGGAGAAGGGCAAGAAGAAAAAAAGATGATGGGGGTGGTGGACGGAAACAAAAGATTGGAGTGTGACCTCCGGTACGGGGAATCGAACCCCGAGCTTCGCGGTGAAAACGCGATATGTTAACCGTTACACTATACCGGATTGTTGGAAATTGGCTGGGCGAATAGAGATTAAGTTAGTTGGGGCGGTGGGGCTTGGCAAAACAACGGGTTGCCTTGGTTGGGGAAGAGGGGCGAGTTAAGGGTTGGACTGGGAAGGGTGAGGTTGGAGTGGCGGAGGGATGGTTGTATGATGATGGAATCGGTGTTTGAAAGGTTGGTTTTGAAGGTTTGGGGGAGGAGATTGGCGAGGTTGCGTTGCATCTGTTCGGATGGATGTTCGCTAGGGAAAACGGGAGGAGACTGGGTGCGGGTTAGGGTTGTGGTGGTTTGTTTTGTTTCCCCCTGAATCCAGGCCAGGGTGGAGGTCAACAACACTCATCGCAGAGTAAATTGCAGTTTATTTGGATGCTGCATATAACTGTATGAAGTGAATATTCAGAGTTTTCGGGCCTGGCGTTACTCGAGCTAGCTTCTGTGATGCCGTCTGGGCTCTGTGAATTTGGATTCAGGGAGTTTTCCTTCGGAGCCACGAACGGCAGATTTATGCATCTCTTTGAGCAGACCGTGTAGCTGGTTGGTAGATGATCTAGATGGGCTCCCAAAAAGAATGTACCCGTTGGACTCTGGATATCTAGAGGAAGATCTAATGTCCCTCCGGCCTTTTGCTAGTTTTCTCTTCCCTCATTTATGGCTTTCTATCTTTTTTCTGTTTCATTTTTCTTATTGAATTGTACGGCATTATTGTTTCCATTATTGTTAAACTTGTCCCTTGCCTCTCTGTCCATTTCTCACTCTCTTGTGCGTCATTTCCTGTCGAAATTCGCTGAGAACGTCGGAGTGCCAGCCAACTATTTTGCTCCTTCCTCGCCAATTTCATGAGTCCTAATTTAACCCCTCTGTAACCTGGCAGCGTAGGGAAACTGAGGCTTCTCGGGGCCAAGCGGGGTATGGCATTCTGAACTCTCTATGCCGGCCTATTACTCCTCGACGTCCCGCCACGCGCTTCCTTTCCACCAGCATCTCCTCTTTGAGACCCCTCCCGATCTTACCCCTCTGCGGGTAATTCGACGATTCAACAACATCGGGAATACAATCACCGGCTAGGTTACTTTCCCTCTTCAACCGACCTCGTTATATTGAACACGGCTGCAGCAGTACATCCGGCGAACATCGCCCACTGGCGCCGTCTCGAGCCCGTCCTCTGACAATCCCAACTCAGCACAAACATCACAAACAACAGCCAGCTTTAGTTACGATGAGCCTTCAGCCTCCGCGCGAACCAAGCCAAAGCTCGGATGGCAGAGAGATCTCACTGCCTGAGCCCGTGGATCCCACTCGTTCGCAAGGAATCCCCTCCAGAACAACAAGCGCCATACCCAAGAAGGGCATTTCCGCCAAGACGGCCACGCTGAAGAAAAGGCGACGGCTGCGCGAGCTCCAAGATGCCCACCCCTCCGTCGAGACCATCGTGAGCCACATGGAGAAGTACTATCGAACGTTCCAACCTCCGGCGTGGCTCAACCTGCGGGCCGTCGCTGAGCAGCTGATGCGGTCCTGTCAGCAGGGATCCAAGCACACAGCCTGGAGGTCCGTTCGGGACCGCACGATCGCCGTCGCGAAGTGGAAGGGCAATCACAGCACCTGGACCGAGGCCGTGAAGCAGTCCAAGATGCCCTACATTGGCACCCGGTCCGAGATCAAGGCGACCGAGTTCATTGAGGGCGGGGCGTCTGTGCCGAGATGCATCTGGCTGGGCCTGAGAAACGTCGGGCTGCACTTTCTGCTGGAGCACCAAGTGCCCGGCCGTGAAATCCTGCCCAACTTTTGGAAGGACGCAGAAGTCGACGATCCGGAATGGGTAAGCAGTCGTCTGGATGGTGGTTCCCCTTGCGGCTGATCGGAAGGATCCTCACTCCAAGGCAGCACGCATGGCCCCCGGAATTTCTTCCTACGTACCCGAAACAGAGCTGCCAGCTAACATGGCGGGTGACAGAAAAACAAGTACATGGAAAAGCAATGGCACAAACCCCAGCTTCCCTTCGGCGACGATCTCACCGACTTGGTTCTGAGCACTGTGTGCAAGAGACGCCTTCCTGCGCTCGTGGACAGCCAAATCGCCGGGGCCGCGGCGACTGCGGCAGAAGGGGGGGAACAAGACCACGCCCATGACTACGATGATGACGATGACGACAACGACAGGCGCGATGGGGTCGAGGCTTCCGCGGCAGAGGAGGAGGAACACGAAGACGCCCATGACAACAAAGACAAAGCCGGCGGGGACGAGGCCGCCTCCCATGGCGCCCAGTCGGAGGGCGAGACAGCGGAGACGAATGCCACAAGGGGCGTGGGGCCCCAAGTCTGGCAACGTCAGGTCCAAGACACAATGTCCAAGATCACCGAGACGTTCAACAAGACCCTTGCGACGGAGAGAGCGACTCTCCTTGGGAAGCGGCCCCGACAGGAGAGCGAACAAGTCCAGCCCGCGGCTGACACAAAGCGGCCGAGGACTGCGCAGGATGGGCCTCCGCGACACAGGGCTGCGGACGGGGCCGAGGCCGGCGACGACGAGTTCGGGTCCAAGACCAGTCGCGCCAGAGAGGAAAAACGGTTCCAGCTGCTCAAAACCGCATACAAGAAGCATAAAACGAAGCTCCAGCAGCTGGACACTCGCTACGGGGCCCTTGAACAACGCAACAAGGCGGCGTGGGTTGAGATTGAGCAGCTGATCAAGCAGAACAAGACATTGCAGGCCGAGCTCAATGCCAGGGAGGAGGCCCACGAGCAGCTTACCGGCAGGTGTGCCGCGATGGAGGGCCAGAACAAGTGTCTCGAGGAGAAGATCCACGAATTGGGCGCCCAATGCACCGCGGTGACCGACAACTCCGGGAAGCGTGGGGAGGAGAATAAAAAGACGGCCACGCAGGTCAGCGCCCTCGAGGACGAGAGCAAGCTCCTCCGAGCGCAGGTAGTCAGTCTGATGGCTCGGATGGAAGCTCTGGAGCAGAGGCAGGCCGAGCCCGAGGCCCAGAAGGAGCCTGCCTCGGCGACTGCCCCCGAGACGGCAAACGTACCGCCCATCCAGGTCGCGGAACCGACACCCGCCCCGCCGCGACAGGCCCCGGTCGTGGACCAAGACCCTCGAGACCCAAGACGGCACGACACAGGCTACAGCCCGGCCCTTTTCGCGCCACCCGCCTCGCAGTGGCAGGCCGCCGGGACGGCCAAGTACAGCGACATGGACCACCTTTA